>RJWT010051763.1:0-10660 GCA_004365215.1 Cuniculus paca
CCCCAGTGCCACAAAAAAAAAAAAAAGACAAGGGCCAGAGATTTAGCTCAGTGACCTAAGTGCCTGCCTAGCAAGCACGAGGTCATGAGTTTGATCCCCAGTACCAAAAAAAAAAAAAGACATCTGGTTTTACTCATACTGTGATTCCTAAAACAAACATAAGTGTCAGGAGCAGAGTTTAGAGAGAATCTTTATGAGAATAAAAGGGTCAGGAGCTGTACTCTGTAGTGTAGTGGCCACTAATCATATGTAACTATTTAAAAGTAATGAAAATTAAATAAAGGTAAAAATATAGTTCCTTGGTATACTTGCTGTAGTGGTTCCCCTGTAGCCACATGTAACCATTGTATTGGCCAGCAAGATGTAAAACATTTATACCATTGCAGACAGTTCTGTAGGACTGTGCTGGTAAGGCATTGGCCAACATGGTGCCCAGGATGGTGCCCAAAGGGCTGGGGACATAGCTCAGCGGAGGAGTGCTTCTTGCCTAGTGTGTGCAAGGCCCTGGGCTCAAAACCAGTACCATACACACACAAAGAATTCTTTCTGTGTTTTCTTGTGCTTCTTATTGATATAAAAACAGATAGCATGTATGTTTTATACATATATACTCATTATGTCTTATCCACATAAATTGACATATACTACATTTCGAGTAAGATAATGTACATGAAAGATATTGAAACTATAGTGCAGTGAGCCTATATCACATGTCCCACAACCAGCTGTTTGTTATTGAAAGCTCTAAAATGTTCGCCATCACTGCTATAGTGTAACCATTGCTTACCAGTTACTCTGTAATCATAGGAAGAACCCTGAACTTGTAGCTGGTATCCTGGATTTAAATCTACGTTCTCTCAATTACACCGTGTAGAACCCTAAACTTTGAATTTTTATTTGTAAGTAATGTCTTACTGGCCTCTTATGAATCCTAAACGAAAGTGTTTCTAGTATATCTTGATTATTACAAAGTGTAATTACAGATATAAGATGACATTATTAAGTAAAAAAATAGTATGTAGGTAGAAGTGAGGCTGAAAGATGTAGGAGATAAAGGATTAGGTAATAACATCATTTTGTTTTTCTTGAAATTAATTTCAATTGTTTTTATTTTAAGAAAAACTTGAGGCTGGGGATATAGCTCAGTGGCACAGTTCCTGCCTAGCAATCACAAGGTCCTGAGTTTAATTCCCAGTACCAAAAAGCAAAGCAAAGCTTGATATTTGCTTATAGTAATGATAGTGTGGAATTGTACCATTTCTTCCCTGAAGCCTCTGTGACCCCTGGCACCATTTGCTGGATTATTCAGGATGAATCATCTGAGTCCTCTTTTCAAATCTCTCTTCCCAAACCGGGCATGGTGGCTCATGCCTGTAATCCCAGCACTCGGGAGGCTGAGACAGGAGGATCGTTGCAAGTTCGAGACCAGCCTGGGCCACAAAGTGAGCTCAAGGCCAGCCTGAACAGCATAGCGAGACCCTGTCTCAAAAAGGCCAGGCCTGGGAATCTAGCTCAGTGGCCTAAGTGCCTGCCTAGTGCGAGGTTGTGAGTTCAATCCCCGGTGCCGCAAAACAAAACAAACAAATCTCTCTTCCTGTCCTGCCCATCAGCTAGTTCTGTTAAGTTTTTCTTGAAGATAGGTCACAGCATCACCAAATCATGGCAACAATATCTTTAACTGAGCCACTGCCTTAGATTCCCACTAGCCCAGGCCTATCATTTCTTGTCTGCCTTCAGTACATTCTTAAAGCGGGAAAAGCAACTAATTTTTATTTTCTGCTGCTAGGGATTGAACCCAGGCCTTTGTGCATTCTAAGCACATGCTCAGCCACCGAGTTGCATCCCCAGCTCCAAAAATTGTGTTTTTTATTTTTCTTTTCATACTAGAGATTAAACTGTGGGCTTTCGTACTGAGCTATATTCCCAGCTCTTTTTATTTTTTATTTGGAGGCAGGGTCTTGCTAAGTTGCCTGGGCTGGGCTTGAACAAGTGTCATGACCATATTGGAGCAAAAATGAAAATTTGAGAAACAGATCTGGTTAAAAGTTTGTATTCAGAGATGAATATAGTGTTACATACCTGTAAACCCAACTACATAGAAGACTGAGACGCATGAGTTCAAGGACAGCCTGGGAAACATAGTGAGACCCTGTCTCAAAATAAGAAAATAAAAACGGTTGGAGATGTAGCTCAGCACTTCCTGGATTCAGTCCTCAGTACTAGCAGGGGGTGGGATGGGGGTGGGGATTTTGCTCAGTGGCACAAGCGCAAGGTTGTGAGTTCAGTCCCCGGTACCAAAAAAACAAACAAACAAAAACAACAAAATTTCAGTCTTTAGTTGGGGTCCAGAATGAGACTGAATCATTAAAAAAAGCCAAAACATTGTACTTGGTTCATTCACAAGTACTAAACAGCTTGCTAGTTGGCCACGTTTAATGGAGTTTTTCATTTGGAAAGTTGCTCTTTTTAGTATATTTTTCTTAATGCCTATTTGTATCTTTATTCTATGTCTTGATTATGCAAAAGAACATGGAAACTTAATTTTTAAAAATACTATTCCTCGTTTATTTTTACAGACTATTGGAGACAGGGTGGACTTCAGGCATTAGTTGTTTCTATGCTTTATCCTATGAAATTGAAATATCAGAGTAATTAGATTCTTTTCTCCTTATTCTAGGTTTGTGAAATTTTCTATGCCCAGTGTTCCTGACTTTGAAACATTATTCTCCCAGGTTCAACTTTTCATCAGTACTTGTAATGGGGAGCACATTCGATATGCAACAGACACTTGTAAGCTAAATAATATTTTATCTTCTGTTGGATGTGTTTTGCCTTTATAGTTATTTATGTTTTCAATATTTTGTTATTGTATCTAGTTGCTGGACTTTGCCATCAGCTAACAAATGCACTTGTGGAAAGAAAGCAGGTAAGATTTCTTATTCAGGCATTCAGGGTTCTGTTATAATATGTCTATAACTTACACAATGGACTAGTTTGTTAAGATTCCAAGGTAGTATTCAGCATTCTAACACCCAGGTACTTGCAGTTACTAGACAGCACCCCAAGCCTTTGCTGTAAGGATGTCTAGTCCCTATGTCAGAAGAGCGACCCAAGATAGATGCAGTGGTACACTCCTGTACTCTGAGCACTCAGGAATGTTGAGGCAGAAAGACTGCAAGTTTGAGCCCAGCCTGGTCAACTTAAGAGACCCTGTCTCAGAGTGTTTTTTCTTTTTTCAAAGGGCCTGGGGATATAGCTTAGTGCAAAGCCCTTGGGTTCAACTTTTCATGCATGCAGAAAAGAGTGAAAAAAAAAAAAACTGTTTGTTGTTGCTTTTGAAACTACCAATCTGGGCTGTGGGAGAGCATTGACCTAAGCATGTTAGAGGCCCGAGGCTCTACTGGGTTCTATCCCCAGCACCACACACACAAAAAATAATAAAGAAAGAAAGAAAAGAAACTAATTTTGTCCTCTTTTATGTTGTAACATGCTATTTTTGTTTGTTAGTTTTTTCACATATTTTTGGCCTTTCAAAATGACAGGCATGGTATGGTGCATGCCTGTAATCCCAGCACTCAGGAGGCTGAGGCAGAAGGACCACTGCGAGTTCGAGATCAGCCTGGGCTACATAGTGAACTCAAGGCCAACAGGATTTACACAGTGAGGTCCTATCTCAAGAAACAAAAACACAACAAAACAAAAAGGCAAAATGTTGCAAGAATACTGTAAAGAATTATCATGTATGCTTTATCCAGATTTTCCAAATGGTAGTATGTTACCATATTTGCTTTTCTTTTTCATTCTATCGCTTTTCCTTTCTGAAGCACTGGAAAGTACATTTTAGCTAGGCAATCCTTACCCCTAAATGCATTAATGGATGCTTCCTAAAAATTTGGACATCGTTGTGCATATGTGTCTGTCTGTCTGCCTGTGTGTGGTATTAGGGACTGAACCTAGGGCCTTCCAACTGACTACATCCACAGACTTTTTTTTTTTTGAAACAGGGTCTTGATAAGTTGCCCAAGGTGGCCTTGAACTTGAAATCTCCCTGCCTCATCCTCCTGAGTTTCTGAGCTTACAGCCATGCACCACAGTCAAATGATCAGCACCTGGAAACAGGTGTTGATATAATCCTTTTACAAATCCATAGTCCCTGTTCAGACATGGCTGGCTGTTCAGCTATATATTAAATTTCTTTCTTTTTTTTTGTCCATGCTGAGGACTAAACCCAGAGCATTGCACATGCTAGGCAAACTTTTTACCTCTGTGCTATAATCCCAGGTCCAGCTAATGTGTTTTGTAGCAAAACAAGACCTCAGGTGTTATGTTGTTGTGTCTCTTTAACCTCGTTTCACTGGAGATGTTCTTTCTTCACCTTTTGTGATACTCATACAAGTTGTGGGTGTTTCTTTTTTATTTGAAAGTGAACTTTTAAGATGACTTGCTCTAAAGAGGCTGATGGCAGAAAGAACCAGTTGATACTCTTTAAGAGGACTAGATCAACTGTTTGAAAGAGATGGTTTAAAAAAAAAAGTCAAAGTGGATATGGTAGTGCCTTGCCTATAGGAGACTGAGACAAGAGGATTGCTTGAGCCCAGGACTTTTTAAGTATAGCTCAGGCAACATAATGAGACCCTGTCTCCAAAAATAAAAGAAAAAAAAAAGTCACAAGTCTTTATAGAAAAAGCCATAAAAAAAGTTACCTATCTTATAGTCTCATCTTCTGCCCAAAGATTGTGCCTTAGGCAGGAAACAGTCTGTTATAACTTGTGGTATTAGTTTCAGTAGTGATGCACTACTAAATAAGGGCTTGGCTAACCTCTGGGAAAAAGCCAGCACCTTTATCACAAGTATTGTTGTAAACATAGCCTCTCATCTATCGTAATGATTTGGAAAACTTTTATTTGTTTAGATTTAAGTGTAAACTATTGAGAAAGTGATATTTTTGATTACTGATACTGTTTGTGGAAAAAGATTTTGATTAAAATGTAGTGCTGAATTATCTAAATATTCTAAGAAACAAAGGGACAGACATTTCCTGACAGTATGGAAACCTCACATTGCTATTTTAAAGGAACCTATCAATTAGTGTTATTTTTTATTTGTAAGTGACAACATAAGATCCAATGTGCTGCCATCTTTGAGAACTTGTCTGAAAGAGATGTCATTTCTGACAGCCCCTGCGAGGAATTGGCATCCTTAAGCAAGCCATAGACAAGATGCAGATGAATACAAACCAGCTGACCTCAATACATGCCGATCTCTGCCAGGTAAGCAGGGCAGTATAAGACTGGTCATGGGCTTGCTTAACATTGTACTAGATAAATGAAGGTTATTTGGTAGAGATTGTGTTATGTTGTAGAAGTTAAAATATGTAGGCTGGAACTCATTAGCTAGTAAGCTTATAGACCAGATATGGTAATTAATGATTGGTTGTAACATTAAAAACAGCAAAAACCCCTTAAACTATTTCCTTTTATAGAAGCTATGAAATCTGAGAATAAAGACAGATAACTTAAAATGTTATTTATTTATCCTACTTTACGTGATTCAAACACCAGAAGGCAAAAGAGAGGATATGTAATGAAGTCTACCATTCAATTTGCTAGTCAACAATTTCTTCTCTCTAAAGAAAAGTATTCGTAATTTCTTGCATGTCCTTCCCAAGATGTTTTATGCACGTACTAAGCATGTATGGTTATATAGTTTTACATTTTGGGGGAAGGTTTTTTTGTTTTTGTTTTTTATAAATTCTAGTAATCTGTACAAATTCTTGCCTTTTCCTAGTTAATGTATCTTAGAGATGATCCCTTAGCAGCTGCATGGTGTTCCATGACATGGGCGTGTTGTAGTTCAGCCAGTTTGTATGGGGTATCTCATGGTATGTGGATTATTTCAAACATACATTCTAATGTCACATGAAGACATACTTTTTTTTTGTCTCCCATCTTTAAAAAATTGTGACTGAGGTATAGCATATAATGGAGCACTGTTTTTAAGAAGTCTACAGCTCAGAGAGTCTGTGCAGATGTTACACCTCGTCACCATTATACAGATATAGAACTTCCCTCTATGCTCACTTTCATGCCTTGCACAACTTCCTACATATACCTAAAGGATTCAGATTGAAGGGGATTAACTGAATACTTCCATTTTTATCACACCATGGTGACTCTTTGTGTGTACCTCTTCAATGAAGAGAAAAGGGCATACTTTTGCCCATCTGTAAACAGATGAGTGTAGATGTAAATGGTAATTGAGCTGTATCTGGGAAGTTCCCTATTCTCAATTCATCTGTGAAGTACTCTACCTTGTAGCTGGTTGATTGTTTTGTTTTGTTTTGTTTTTGTTCTCCTGGTACTGGGAATCAAACTCAGAATCTTACACTTGCTAGTCAGGCATTTATGCCATTGAGCTGTATCACCAGCCCTTGTTTTGCTTTTAATACCATTCTGGATGGTTAAGAAATTGAATAATGTGTTAACGTTTTGGATCATTTTAATAACTTGTTAAATAAAAATTGTGTTTTTTTGAAATTGCTGGAGTCTGAATTTCCTTCTTCTGCTAAAGCCTGCCAAAATAAAGTGATGATTTCATACAAATTTGTTTATAGCTTTGTTTGCTGGCAAAATGCTTTAAGCCTGCCCTTCCATACCTTGATGTGGACATGATGGATATCTGTAAAGAGAATGGAGCCTATGATGCAAAACATTTTTTATGTTACTATTATTATGGAGGGATGATCTATACTGGACTGAAGAACTTTGAAAGAGCACTCTACTTTTATGAACAGGTAATCACCTCTCTATCGGTCCCTGTGGTAGTTTTGAACTTGTGTGATCAAAGAAGTACCAGTTGGGTTTATAGCTAGACTATCTGAGGGACCTCCGAGTTTCACAGGAAGTCCTTTCAAAGACTGTTTCACTGGTCATGTAAACGGTGGTGACTTGCTTATGCTTAAGCAGAGGAGCAGTGGTGGTGAGTGAATTCTAATCTGCCAGACCTTTCTACTTACACCCTCCTGGATTTGGGGCAAATTACATCTTTTTATCTCTATAGTTTCCTTTGTCCACAGGAAAGAGGTTATTCAGATTATTTTCTAAGGTGTCATCTTGTTCTAAAACTATGTACGGTGTTAGTAAAAGTTTTATATAAAATACACTCATGATTCAAAATTTTAAAAGTATTAAGTAGTATATAGTGAAAAGATTATTCCACTCTTGCATGTGTCTCATCGTTGTCTGCAATGAAGTATATTACCCTTTGGTAGACTATTCTGGAGGTTTACGCAGGGTCTGAAAAAGATACATAATATTGATTATTACCAGTGTTCTAAGATAAACTTACTCAGATGATTGGAAGTTCCTACTTAATTCTAGCATGCACTAAGGTTATCCTAAAGCTAGAAAGAGCTCACAATTTACTTGGAATACTGATGACAATACACAGATACTGTATTAATCACCTTTCCACTGCTGTGACAAAATACCTGACACCTACAATTCTAAAGGTAGAGAGGTTTATTTGGTTCTGGTTTCAGAGCTTTCAGTCCATGTCCATTTGGCTCCAATATAGAAACATCATAGCAGAAGAGATGGTGGAGGAAAGCTACTAACCTCATGATAACCAAGAAGCAGAGAAAGAAACAGCCAGAGAGAAAGGGGCCAAGAACCAGATGCAGTCCCCAAGGCCACACCTCTGTGACCCACCCAGATATACCCAGAAGTGTGCTTTACTTTCCCAGTTTTTCAAACTGATCAAGTTGACTGTCACCATTAACCTTTAAATACATACTCATTTTTAGGGCTCTGAGTAGTACCATTCCAAATGGTTGATGAGCTGTTAAGAAAGCCTTGGGAGGACTGGGCATGGTGGCACATGCCTGTAATCCCAGCACTCAGGAGGTTGAGGCTGGAGGATTGTTGCAAATTTGAGACCAGCCTAGGCTACAAAGTGAGCGCATGGCCAGCCTGAACTGCATAATGAGACCCTGTCTCAAAAAGACAAAAAAAAAAAAAAAAAGCCTTGGGAGGGCCCCATGAGTAGTAGTGGTCAGGGACCATGTCATTAAAGGATGTGTGTAGTCAGATTAAATCTGCCAAAGTGATGTCTCTTCAAGAGTATACATTTAGAAAATGGTAAAAACATGCTTTGTAGCCGTTAGACACATTATTATAATACAAGGGTCAGGGGGATGTGAACATTAAAAAGGCAGGAAAGTGTGCACTGCACTTAGAAAAATATTTCTATCTCAAGTGCTAAAATATTAAAACATTTTTGATGTTTTTAGGTTATTTCTTCTACTGTAAATATACTTATGCCCTGATTTTGACTTAATGACAAGCACTGTCTCTAGTGTTCAGTCTTCATGCAGCTTTTTTTTTTTGCTTTGTTTTGTTTTAAGACGGTCTGTATGTATGCAGCTGTATTTTAATGACATGCACGTAGATGGTATTAGTACTTTAATTTCAGAGAGTGATAGAATTTTTTTTTAATAGTTGTAAGGAAAATTTCAAAGGAAAGATGTATTGAAAAAACTCAGATCATGTAGCACTGTGTAAAGCAAAAAAATGAAGCTAGCTTCATGTCATACCACTTCATGGACTAACCTAGATCACTTGTCCCTGACTAGTGAATTCTGGTATTTCACAACTAAAAGAGTATAGTTCTGGGGATCATTGTACATTTGTCCTCACACACTTATGTGTTTCTGTAGAAGTCTCAAGAGTTATAGGTTTAAGCCGGGCGTGGTGGCTCACGCCTGTAATCCCAGCACTCGAGAGGCTGAGATAGGCAGATCATTGTGAGTTCGAGACCAGCCTGGGCTACAAAGTGAACTCAAGGCCAGCCTGAACGGCATAGTGAAACCCTGTCTCAAAAACAGGGCTGGGGATCTAGCTTAGTGGTCTAAGCACCTGCCCAGCAGGTGCAAGGTCATGAGTGCAATCCCCGGTGCCGGAAAAAAAAAAAAAAAAAAGAGTTATAGATTTAGTAGTTTGGATTTTGGTGGGGTTTTTTTGTGTGTGTTTGATTTTTTTTTTCTTTCAGTTTTTTGAGACAGGGTCTCACTATGTAGCCCAGGCTGAACTTGAACTCTCAGCAATCCTCCCGCCTCAGCCTTCTGAGTGCTGAGATAACAGGCGAGTGGTTTGGGTTTTGATTTGGAATAGTCCTGTTGACTTGGGTGTGATGGTTTTCAATTCTTGTTGACCTTCATGAACCCAACTGAAAGTGAAAATGCAGTCAAGGAATAGGAGAAAATATTTGCAGATCATATTTCGGTTAAGGGATTTGCAGCTAGAATATACCAAGACCTTACCTCAAAAATAAAAATCCAAACTTTTTAAATGGACAATAGATTTGCGTAGACATTCCTCCAAAGATGATATGCAAATGTCTAATAACCACCAAATAGATTTGTGTAGTCATTAGTTATTAAGAGAATGCAGATTCCAACCTTAGTGTGACAGCAGTTCATACCCACTAGCATAGCTAAAATATAAAAAGTCAGTAATAAGTGTTGATGGGATTTGAAAACTTTAAAACTCTCATAATTGCTGATAGGTTTACAAAATAGTGCAGTCACTTTGGAAAAGAGTTCGGCAGTTAAAATAAAACTTGGGCCAGGCATGGTGGCATACACCTGTAATCCCAGCACTTGGGAGGCTGAGGCAGGAGGATCACTGCAAGTTTGAGGCCAGCCTAGGCTACATAGTAAGCTCAAGGCCAGCCTACGCTGCATAGCAAGACCCTGTCTAAAAAAAGGCTGAGGGCAGCCGGGCCTGGTGGCGCACGCCTGTAATCCCAGCACTCGTGAGGCTGAGGCAGGAGGATTGTTGTAAATTCAAGACCAGCCTGGGCTGCAAAGTGAGCTCAAGGCCAGCCTGCATGGCATAGTAAGACCCTGTCTCAAAAAAACAAGGGCCGAGGATTTAGCTCAGTGGCCTAAGCGCCTGCCTGGCAAGCATGAGGTCGTGAGTTTGATCCCCAGTGATGCAAAAAAAAAAAAAAAAGTGGGTGTACATGCTTGTAATCCCAACATTCAGGAGGCCAAGACAGGAGGATTGCTGTGAGTTTAAGGCCAGCCTAACTACATAGCAAGACCCTGTCTCAAAAGACCAAAACAAACAATGAATAAATAAATGACTTGGGCTGGCACTATGGCTCAGTGGTAGAGTGCTTACTTAGCATGTGTAAGGCTTTGGATTCCATCACCAGCACCAAAAAATAGGGGTTTTTTCAAAATGTGAAATGTAGAGTTACTATTTTTACTCCTGAGAATATTCCCAAGAGAAATGAAGATTGATGCCCACACAAAAATAGGCACACTAATATTCAGAGTACCATTATCATTATAACCAAAAGGTAGAAACAGCTCAGATATTCTTCACCAGAGGAGTAAAGTGTGGTATATCTGCACAATGGAATATTCTCTCATACAAAGCAATAAAGTACTGATACATGCTACAATATGAATAAACCTTACAATTTGAAAACATTAAGTTAATGAAGCCAGTTACAAAAGACCTTGCATCCTTTGGTGCCATTTACATGAACATCCAGAATAGGCAAATTCATAGAGACAGAAAATAGAGTAACAGTTGCTGGGATTGTGGGGAGTGGAGAAAGGGAAATGACTGCTAATGATTGAAGGGTTTCT
>RJWT010051764.1:0-10655 GCA_004365215.1 Cuniculus paca
GTCCTGATGGCCTGGAGAATTTCTTCCGCTCCAGTTATGAGCAGTTAAAAATGTTGCTTCGAGAGACTGAGGGTGGCCTTCCAAGGTGTCCGCTTTCACTGCTGGGCCTTAGCTGAGTGTAGAAGTAGGAAAGCAAGCTGGAGGCCCAGAATTGAGTTTTCCCACAGCACTGTAAGAAGATTCTGCACCTGGGTGGCCTCCTGACTAATCTTATTTCTTTTTCTCATAACAGGTAATAATTTTCCCCACCATTCTGCATTCTGTATTTTTCTGGATTCATCATCCAAAAATGAATTCCTGGTCTTTAATATGTTTTCTCTTTAGATGGTTTGACCATGAAAATATTCACCCTAAGTAGCCAGCTGCTTTCTGTCTGTCTTTACCACAAAAGCTCCGTTATAATTTTTACAAAGGACAGACATCACAGCTGTTGTGGTACAGCTGAAGACACAAAGAAACTCCAGCACAGGGTGACAGAGGTGGAGAGCCTGCCTCTGAGATGTCTTAGCGTCCCCTGTGATACCAGGGCGTCCTTCCTTGAGGTGACATTTACTCACTGATCTGGTAGGAGGGCAGGGGGGAGCCTTCGCCTGGCTGCAGCTGCCAACTGGCCAAGTGCTTCTGCTGCTCCACAGCTGTTCACCCCACTTCTGGTTCTTAGTAATAACAAAGACAAGAGAGACCGTGTGACATTTAAGAGTTTGTGTCAGTTACTTCACTTAGCATGGTTTCGAGGTACATTGATTTTCCTGCAAATGACTGAAGCCTCTCCTCGTGTGTATACGTACTGTGTTTAAATACCACACTGTCTTTGTCTGTTCATCCACTGATGGACATATAGGCAGCTTCCAAGATTTGGCTATGATGAGTTGTGCTGCTGTAAACATGGGCTTGCATTCATCATTGTGGTGTGATGTCTTTAGACCTTTTGGGAAGATAGCTAAAAGGACAATAGCTGGGTCAAATGGAATTTCTGTTTTCTGTTTTTAAAGAATCTCCAAAGCCACGTATCTATATGATGAATACATATGAATGACACATAAAGGGAAATAAGAGGGAGAGAAAAGAAGCAGTGCAATCCAAAGTTGGCAATGTACCTGGAAGTACGCCTTGACTTGTACAGTTGTCCTACGTGTTTTTAGTGTGTTCTTTGTCCTATTAGTCTGACTTGAAATCTGTATATATGATAATTAACTGCATACAGTCTTATAAGATAAATAAATGAGTCTGATGTTGGAAAAGGAAAAGAGGGTGGAGGGAAGAGAACAAAAAAAGAATTGCAATGTGTTATGCATGCATACCAATTCTCTACAGTGAATGGAATCACTATGTGCTACTAACATGTACCAACAACAGTAACAAAAAGTGAAAAATAATAAGAGTAAATTAAAGTGATGACAGCATGAAGAAAAAAGTCAAATTTGTAAATGGCCATAAAAAGTAGAAGTTAAAACACCAGAAAGAGCATTTTTGCAATCTTGATGTTTCTTAATGTTAGAGCACAACACAGAAAAAGTTGTTTTGCTTGAGTGTCATTTTCCTTATGTCAGGAACACATTCATTTAAAAAATATAAATTAGTGAATTGAAAAGGAAGAGAAAATGCTGTCAGTGTGCAGTCATCTTATTGTAGAACTCCTTTGCACATTCATATGCCATATTGATTTTTGCTGTTGGAAACATACGTTTTAATATAGAGCAATGGGCTGTGTGGTTATCCACATCCATTTTTATTATGTCTCTAAGAAAACAAAGGCATGAATTTGTAGAAAATTGAATAAAATAAAGTATTTCAAAGATGTTATACAACACCAGTCCTAAGTATCTGCATTGGAAACGTTCTCCAAGCTAAAAGTCTGAGGGGAACAGTGTTAGGCCAATGCTCAGTTCATAAATTTCCTTAGGCAAAAGAAACAATAGAATCTCTAACTTTGGTTTGAGGAAAGATAGCTTAATTAGAAATATACTGAACACTTAAGCATGCCATTCACGAAAAGCTATATATTATTGCTAGCATTTAGTTTTATTTATGTTTCTAAAGAGAATAATAATTATGCATAAGAATGGTTTTTCTAAGATGACTGTTTTATAAGTCACATCAAATTGATCTCCAAAACATCTGTACACATTTGGTTTGGATTCCCAGTGTTGTTAAGTCTATTAGTTGACCCTAATATGGAACATTTTTCTCAATTGCCAAATTAAAAAATGAAAATTTTTTTCTTTCTCTTCCTTTCTTCCCTTCCTCCTTTTCTGCTTCCCTTCTTTCTTTCCTTCATTTCTCCCTCCTCTTGTTCCTCCTTATGTCCTTTTTCTTTCTTTCTTTCAACCATGTACTGTGTCTCTTTGTCTCTTTGCATGGCTTATCCAACATCCAAGCTTTCCACATTATTCAGCATGGTTTTGCCTATCATTCACTATTTCTGAAGACAGAAATTCATTTCTATGTGGTCAAATGCTTTTGTCAAGGATACTTGATAAAATTGTATTAAAGTGCTATTTTGAAGTGTAGCATGACAAATGCAACTATTTGAGAATGATATTTTAAGTTTGCTCTCCTTTGCTTAAGAAACCAATGTCTATGATTTGCAGGAGGTCAGGTGTGACCTTTTGTCTGCTATCGCACCAATATTTTGAAATCTGTAGGCTATTTCCCCTTCTCATTCCTGCTCTCATTTCCAACTGTTCATGGCTAAACTCAAGCTTCTTTCCACTACTTCTCCTCTTCCACTAGCAAACCAACCTGCATTTCTGGACTGTTGTATTCTTCTACCCTCCCACCATGCCCACACCCCAACCTTCTCAGGAGGAATGTCCCTGACTCTAATTCCCCTCCAGCAGCTATGGCCAGTCTAGCTCCACCTAGCTGACTCCCCTGCTAAGCAAACCCTTCCTTCCTGTTACATCTCTGCAGCTACCTCACTGTTCTCTCCCTCCTGACTCAGTCATACTAGTCGGGAGAGTTGTTTGGACTTGAAGTCTCCATGTCCCACCTTCTACTACTTTATTCTTTGAGCTGCTGCTAACTAGCTTCGGTATCCACTGTCCCATTTAATAGCCAAAGCCAATCTAAAGGATTTTGTTATTATCCAGACAAAACTTTCCACTGTAACACTATTTTTGATAATAAAACTAAGGGTTTTCTTCAAATTTACTTATTTTTTAAAAAATTATTAGATTAAGTATATGTGTTTGTTTTGCATAATATTTTGGGTTGGGAAACATGACAGCTCTCTCCACTGGGTAGTAACAAACCGTTCCTCAAGTCTCAGCGCTTTACAGCACCAGCTCCCTCTCTCTCTGTACGTCTGCTGTGGGTGGGTTTGGACTCCACGACACAAGCTTCCAACAACCTTCCTATGGGACATTTCTTACATCGCTAAGCAGGTGGAGAGGAGAGCGTGTGGAGGCATGAATCCAGCCTCACAGTTTCAATCGGAAGCCACGTGTGACACTTGTTCACCTCTCCACACTGCAAGCACAACGCCCGAACCAGCCAGTGCCGGTGGGAAAGACTCTCCTTTCCCACAGAAGGCAAGCAGGCATTTGATCAGTAGTCCTGACAGCTCCCTCAAGTGCCAGGTCGGAGTCCAGAAAGCATCACCATTTAAGTGGTCCCTGGAGATAACAGCACCTTTCCAAAAAGCTGAAAAAGCAGTGGACAAAAATGTACAGGGAAAAGCCAGAGGTAGTATTTTCTCTAAATTGAAGAGTGGAAAGAATATTTTTAGCCTAAATTTATTTTTGCCATGCATGCAGCAGTGACGTATTTGGCTTTAATAATCGCTTACAGTTGGAGGACTGTGGGGTGCACACGGTCAGGATCTTGAAGGTCTCTAGCAGAAGAATCGCCTGTGTGGTGCTTTGTCCTGGGCAGGTGCCCGGTGCAGGACGAGGGTCCGACTCGGCCAGTGTAAGCGTAGTCACGCTTTCCAGAGCGCCCTCCAACTTTGTGGTGAGGACAGATGCCTCCCAGAAAATCCAAGGTGGTTTTAAATTGCTCCTGTCCTATTCTTGCTGACGGCCTTCAAATGCGGTGCTGTTGTTTACTCTGCCGTGTTCCACAAAGTGCGGAGCAGTTCCCTTAAGTGGAAGTGACTTTTTATACCTTTTTTGGAAAACAAAATGTGACGTTAATTTCTTTAGCAGGTGAGTAAAACACTAATCATTTTCTATTGTGGGAGAGCTGGGAAGTCTCCAGGACTGTGAGCCGAGGCCCTGAATGTGCAGTTAATAAAAGAACAGTGGAACGTTAGGGAATAGGGGTGTTTCTGCCTTATTCTAAAATGTGAAGTCAAGATTTTGGATTTAGAAAAGCTGAGTTCTCTGAAGTAGTAGTTGGTCTTTGGCAGCTCTGCAAAGCCTTTCTTCCTTTATCTTATTTCTGCATACACAGTCAGGTGCAGGTGTGGTATTTTGACACAGGCACACACAGGGAAGCACATCCATTTGCGCGGCGTCACCTTCCTTTTCCTCCCTGCGGTAAGCGGATCTGCTCCCTGAGCGGCACACTCAGCGAGGACTCGCGCTGGACTCCTCCTCCCACGGAAGGCGAGTGCGCGCTGCTGACCGCGCTGTCTCCAGTCTCCGCCGCCTCACGCTGGCCCTGAGCTGCCCTCGCCTGTGCACCAGCTTTCTTTTAGAGCCCACGTATCGGCGAGATCACGCAGGACTTCTCCGCCTGTCCGACGGCTTCTCTGACTGTAGCGCTCTGCGGTCCAAGTCCATCAGGTCGCGTCTCCGCTCTCCTCCCAAGCCCTCCGGCGCACGCTGCCCCCCAGGCTCTGCGCGAAAGCTATTAGGGTGCTCGGCGTGGTGTAACTTGCGGCTTTCACTTCAAAGTGCTTGTGGCCTGTTCGTTTATCGCTGTGCTGGCTCTACTCAATTCGCAGTCGATTTCAGCGACTATAGGACAGTGATTTCCGAGCGAATAGATACTCCAAGCTTTATGAGCTGGCCAGTTTTAATGTCAAGGGCTATATATTTTGAATTACACATCTTGCAGTGGCAGTTTGATTTTTAAATGAGGAATACTTTGTCTAAAGTGAGTGTGATTCTTATTTTATTGAGTTTGGATTCACAAGAGCAAAAGGACACAGTTTTTTCCAAGCCAGCCTGGTGAGGAGTGTGGTGCAGGGTTAAAGGATTCTACCGAGACTGCACTGAGGTCTGTTTTGTGAGCCCCAGGGGTGCCCCTTTCTCAGAGAGCAGGGATGCAGGAGCTGCGAGTATTTGATTGTTTGCAAAGTCTGTTTGACTTTCTGCTGTAACTTATTTTAAATGCAGTCACTCACTGATTTCTCATTTTGGTGCTATAAAAGAACCACCACATCTGTAGGCAAAAAGAGAGACAAAACACAGGCAGGTAAAAGGACTTTCCAAACTTTATTTTACTTGAGTACACATTAACTTAATTGGATATCGCAAATTGCAAATTATAAACATTATAATTTTTCTGAATATATAAAAATGTTTCATCTCTTCAGTCCCACATATTACTTTTATCTTAAGGCCAATTAAATTATGACTTAGCCACTATGCTCTAGGCTTATTTTCATGTTTTAAAAAATGACACAGAATTTTATCTGTGGGGGGACTAGTATCTGGAGTATTGTAGGAGAAGTGAGAGATAAAGGCTATGATTTGTCTAACCACAGGATTTGCAGGGACTTTAAAGATGGAGAGAAAAGGGCTGGGGATCTAGCTCAGCGGTCTAAGTGCCTGCCCGGCAAGCACAAGGTCGTGAGTTCAATCCCCGGTGCCGCAAAAAAAAAAAAAAAAAAAAAAAAGATGGAGAGAAAGGCGAGTTATGAGGACGGAAATTGATTCAATATATTGGTATCACAATCTACCATTTGCAGTGAAATTGATATTGTTAATAATCTTGCTCATATTTTACACATGGATGTGTCCAGAAAAACCTTAGATTCATTGGTTACAGTCTTTTATCCAGGCAGCAATAGATACAGAGACAAACTTGTCTTTTTATTCATTTCAGGTATTCCAAACTACTTTTTTTTTTTTTTAAGGTTTCAAATATTTATTGTCACTCCATTAATGCTAATCGCAGAAAAAGATTAAGATTCCTGATTAAAAACATTCAACTGTCCAGCCAATGAAATTGTTTATGCTTGATATGGTGATATAATCTTGACCATGACAAGGTATCATCTTGTGTCCCCTGAGGGGGTCGTTGTGCTACTGCTCCTGTGCAATTCCTTACAGTCCCAGCTTGGTTCTCCTCCAGTGTCTCCTCCTGGAGTTGTACCTGATTTTATTACCAGTCTTCATCCGAATCCATTGAGGAATGGGACGATTGTGCTTTTACTTCTTGGCCAGGAATCCTTTGATTCCGAAAGTCTTGTGAGAAGACATAGTCAGAGTTGGAGGCAGGAGCCTCCAGACTACTTTAAAACACACTACGTAGAAGGCAACTAGAACATGACTTTTTTGCGCTGGAAGCAATTCTTTGGAAAAAATGAAAAATGGAAGAGAAAACTAAACTAACACCTAAGATCTGTGAATGTCCATGTTGCCAGACTTCAAGAAAAGTAAGAGACTGGAGGGATGAAGGCCAATTCAACAAGAAAGATTTTACCTGGCAGTGCTGTTTCTCTCACCTATAGAATGGCCTAGTTAGAAATTGTATTTTAACACCCTATTTATTTTATCAGTGTGTAGACTCTGAATGGATTTGAAAAGTGAGTGGAATTTTCAGAAAGTTGTAAAGGTACATGAAGATTTAATGATGTGTTGGACACATGGAGATGTCTCAGTAATAAAAGCCCAACAGTCGCAAGGCTCTCTTCGCAGTTAGTGAGAGAAGTCTTCACCCACATACAGTGTTTGTTAAAATTACAGGAAAAGTCAGTCATAAATCCTTGCAATAATTTTATAAAACAATAGGAACCTGCTATTTATCACGATGCAGTTGTCGGCTGAGAGACAACCCTGGAGCCCGGTTGAACAGGGCGTGGTCTGTGCTCCGTGGAGCAGGGGTCTTGCGGCTGCTTTGACTCTGGCGCCTTCCCCGTTTCAAGGCCTGGGCCTCCAGAGAGCCTGACCACAGCCCTTCCAGGAGCAGTGGCAGGGGAGCGGGGTGGTTTGATTCAGAGCTGCAGATTTGCCGCTGATAAAATGGCCATCATCTTGGACACAGAAATGTACTCTGAAGAATGAGTGGCAGATTCCACGAACATTTAGAAAGTTCTAAGAGCAAATAAAAATGAAAAAGTAAAACCTTGGAACGTCCATATGTGGCAGGCACAGGAGCCTAGCGGAGAAGATTGGGGGCAATTGGAGGATGAGGCTGGGGGCAGCTGTCCCAAGCTTTTCCCTGGCACACGCATCGACAGGGGCGATCTCCAGCAAGGGGCTCAGACAGAAGCCCTCCTGGGACCACATTTTGAGGAAACAGCTTCGGCCAGAGCAGGTGAACTGTGATACCACTGCGGCTGCCTTGACTGACGCGAACAGACTCTGAGTCTGGGGTGGCCTTTCAGAGGTGCTATAAACTGCGGCAGGGCGGTCAGGGCAGCCAGGCAGCCTGGCCCTCTGAAGATGGGAAGGCAGCAGCATTCTGAGGTCAGCTCAGGTTGGCAGGTGAGCCCTTGGGGTCTGGTGGCTGGCTTGCTGAGCACTGGCTGTTGAGTGTTTACTTTAGATGAGAATAAGACATGGGAAACTGCAGAACCTAGAATCTCAGGCCCAGGAAGCATGCATTTCCCAAATAGGAAGCTGGAATTCTTGAAACGTTTTCTCTTCTGCATCCATGGTTTAAGTCCTGTCTATTTGACCTTTTAAGAAAGCGTATCTGTCACTGGTTTGGGTCAGATTCTGCATCCCGGGCTGTGACACCCTGTGCTTTCAAGCTAATCACTTTCACGCAGGTAGCTGCGCCTTCAGAGGCAGCGTAAGCCCTCTGCTGTCCACGGCTTCTGTGTGGTACAGTGGGTGACAGAACCATTGTGTCCCCTGATCGTTTCCCACAGCCACATCCCCCTCCCTGGAAGAAGCTTCTTCACCCAACGTGACCTTGCAGGAGACCTCGGCCCTGGGGCCGACATTCTGCTAGCCTGCAGATAGTGGCAGAGCCTCTCGGGAAGCCAAAGGAGCTATTTCTGGAATGTATGCTGATTCCCTCATATCCCGTCTAGGTCGGAAGGGTCCAGCGTGACACAGTTGTCGTCCAGTTCGTAGTCCTCTCTGGGGCGGTGTGTGTAGCACTGGACAGCTGGAGTGGAGCCGATGGTGCCCACCCCACACCCCACTGTGTTCAGTCCTGTCAAGCTGGTGATCTGAAATTTGTCATCCTGGATGTATTAATACCACAGACGTCAGGGTCTTTTCCCAGAATAAACAGTTGTCAAGCATTTATGGTACTGGGAGAGTTTAGTTCTCTTGCTGAAAATCTGGATGCTCCTTACTCCTGGCCGTGAGATCACCCTCAGTGAGTGCGGGCCCTGCTCTTCAGCCCAGGGAAGGTGTGCTGCCATCCAGCAGTGTCCTGAGCCCGGGGCCCTGAGATGCCCTGGTGGAGGCCAGCTGCCGTCCAGCGCACCATCACTCCCCTCTGTCAGCAGCGCTCCTCTCAGTGCACACACAGAGCAAAGCCCCATGAGGTTCATGTAGCTGTGCCCGTGTGCCTCTTCCCCCGGCTCTGGTCTTTCAGTCCTTGTCTCCATCTCCGTGGTACAGTGGCCAAGCCATTCAGCACTCAGCACTTCAGGTCATGAAAGGCCTGTACTCGGAGAGGTCTGACCGTTGTGGGAATTCCCCTGTGGCTGACTTGCCCGCCTGTCCTGGGGGAAGAGGGGCTCGGTGTCTGCTCATTTTTCTCTCAAGCTCACATGCTGAGCCGATGCATTCCGATGCGCCTACAAGACGTTTGGAATTCTTGTTCACCAGCGCACTGCATAGGAATCCCTGCTCACCCACACCCAGAGCTGGGACCCTGTGACCTGAGAGAGACTCCCAACTCGGCCTCAGCTGTTTGAGAACGGAGCCTTGTGATATACATCTGCTCATGCCCGCCCCCCGTGCTCCACCTCCGTGCTGGGCACGCCCCACGTTGGGCAGAGCACAGCTCGCGCTGGGCTGTGCCGACTACTTGGCTAGCTGACAAGTCACTTCTGCCCGTCAGGCCCACATTTTCCTTCTGGCTCCTCCACCAAGGCCGCCAGGAAAAATAAACCGGCTTTCCAGAGAGGATGAAATCTCCGCTGCAGATGGCACAGTCTTGATGATGAACCCGAGGGTTTGCTGTTGTGATTTCTCTACTAGAGGATTCCCCACACTGCATCGTTGCCCATCACCTATATGCCAAGGCTGCCTGATCCCAGGAGTCCCATGGCCCTTGGACTGGGGGTTCTCAGGACACTTGGGCTGCTGGCTGCTCTGTTTTCCTTTGGGTCCACTCTCAGAGCTGGGGTGCGAGCCAGGCTGAATTTTGTGGGGTCCAGTGAGTGCACTGGGCCATCCCTCTCATCATGCTGCCCCTTGAGGCCTTGGAGTCCAGCCCATGAGGTGGCATGCCGTCCACTGTGGGAGATGTGACACGATCTATCTTTTACAGAGCATGAGACCTGGCACCCTTGGCCAGAGCATGTGGATGTTTTCAAAGGCACATGTGCCTGTGGTGGTTTTAGCATATTGGTCACAGAAGCATTTTTTTAAAGCTGGATCAGCATGCTGTCATTTGGGTTGGTAACCCATATTGATGAACCAGTTATCTGGCAGATTGGCACATCATTGTCCGTGTACACATGAATGTGACATTTGAGGACCTTTCAAATGTGGTCAATTACTTCAGGCAAGGCAGCAAAGCAGAGGAAGGTAAGTGCAGGCCTCTGGGAAGACTCAAGATGTGCAGGTTGTCATTTCTATCCCTGTAAAGTGGGTTACTTATTGACAGGTATGAAAAATACATTCCTCAAATTAATGGGAGAGGAAGCTGTCAGCTTTCTCTAGCAAAGCTAGCTGCTAACTGGTTGAGTTAGGAAGCATCTGTTACCCTATGGTTCATGAAAAACTGAATGGAACTGCCATGGGTAACCCCAGCCCTTCATCTTTTAAATATTCAGATGTTTCTCTATGAAATACAATACTGTTTTTCCAGTTAAATGTCTTGGGTACAAGTGGGTTTAATTCTAGTCCGCTATGTGATTTTCCCCAATATCATCACACACGACTCATGCACCACGGGTCCCCTGTGGGAGTTCTGACGAGTACACTATGTATCCATCCTGTGCATCCGTCCAGGGTGCAGGGAAACTACTGTAGGTATATTGATGGGTTCGGCGGAGCCGGTGAAGCCAAACTGAGGTCAGGACACTGATTACTGTCCAGACACAGTCCCTCCTGCTGACACAGGGGGCAGGGGGATGGAGGTGCTGGTACCTCAGTGTTCACTCCTTACGTGTCCAAGAGTCATCAAAAATCTGCCTGTTCGCTTTCATTCCACACTGATAGACTTAAGTCAATGGCCATAGGTCTGTCTGGGAAAGAGTGGAGGAAGTTTTACAGTACACCCGTACTGCAAGCAGGCGTCTCACTCCTGGGGACCTGGCTTCCCTTTAGTCGCTGCGTTCAGGGTCTGAAAATCAGTACACTGATTCTCTGCCAGAGCTTGAGAGTTTTATGGGGACAGCCACCCTC
>RJWT010051765.1:0-10650 GCA_004365215.1 Cuniculus paca
AAAAAAAATCACTACTCCCTATTAAAATTATAGTTATATTTACATTTTAAAAAATGCTAGAAGTAAAGGGAACAAGGTACAAAGTGTAGACTGTTGAGTACTAGTCCATTTCCCTCTCAGGGGAGCTGTGTGCAGGAAGGGACTAAATATGGGTATGTGTTTATAAATAATTTGACTGAAAATGCACAGGAAGATGAACTAACTTGTGGGAATGAGCACCATATTCATAAAGCATTACACAAAGATATTATTTAAGAAAATGCTAAAAGCTGAATACTGAGAAATGCTTTCAACTGAATGGATGAAATGAAGTAAAGAAGATTCTTCAAATTGTTATTGTAACCTGTAGCCTTATTATATTAAAAACACCAGTGTAAAATACCAACAGAATTTGTGTCTTCTTCCTGAAAGAAAAATCTGTGTTTAGTCTGCACATTACTTTCCTTTGGTTACTCTGAAGTCTACTGAAAGCAGCTGAAGGGGTGGCATTTGGATTTTTGTCTTAAATAAAACTTTGACATTGATAAATCACATGATCTAAGTTTTGTACATCTCTTTTCCATATTCTATCAGGTAGACATTAAGTTTTGGAATATAGAGCCATCGTGGAAACTAAAGAGTACTTGATCTGGCCAGATGAAGGAATACAATTTGCTTATGTACTGGCAAAACTCTTGATTACTACAATAAATGACATCTTCCTACTGTCTGAGATAATTGCCGATTTTAAGAATGAACTGTTGGTATATTAAATCATACAAATAAAACAGTACTTGGTGCAATGAAGTAAGGCAGAATCATTTTTAGTTAAAATACATTTAAACATTCTTATGTGAAGCTCGTAAGAGCTCTGTGTTACCCTTATTTTTAGGTAAGAGATAAAGAGCTACATATTTGTATACTGTTATGTGAGAGTGCAGAGGTATTTTCTAAACTTGTTTCCAAGTAAGCTGACTATATATAGAGTGCAAGGGTTCACTTCTTAGTCTCAACCTGGCTTTCTCCAAACCTCTCAGACAGAATTCAGCTACAGTAGGAGGCTTTTACTTAATGTCACAAATGATTTCATCTTGGAAATGGAGTATATGGTCAGAATATACTTTTTTTTCCTTCCTTATCAAATACTACAAAATTAATCCTGAGTGGTGATGAAGACCAACCCCTAGCATGTCTGGTTGCTGATATTATTAAACTTTTGTTTTGCTACACAAGATAAACAGCTAAGCTGATACTTCTTCCCATTCTTTTAAAAAAGGATCTGTGAGGCAGAAAAGTCAGTAAGAAATAAACTTCATTTCAGATTCAGCAGCCCTGGGAGTGAATGGATGGGTGAGAAGCAGGATTATACTCTGGGAAAGGGAGAGACTAATAGCACATACTTTTGCTAAATGATGCTTATGCATGTGACTTTATGACTTCTTGTTATACGAGTTACAGAAAATAGGAACATAAGCAACAGGCTGACAAGATCCTTAAGACTTCATTTGTCAAGAGGTATACCCATCTCTGAGGTAAATGCACAAACAATTTGCATTGCAGCTAGGATTGGGAAAAGCAATGGATGATTCATGCCAACTTCCTTTCTTCTGTTGGTGTCTCTGAATACCAGAAACGTTATTTTTCTTTTTTAAGTGCATTTTTGTTGTTGCTGCTTTTTAGAAAGTTATTTTAAAAAGCAAAACAAAGGACAGAAATAATATAGAATTTAAAAGAAAGCAGGAAATTAATACTAGTTAAGATGTATTGCATATTGTTATGTTAGAACTAGTTCAAGTTACAGGATCTAGGCACAAAAAATGATTAATCAAACAATGACAGCACAAACTGTTCTTTTTGATGAAGTAACAGAGATTAATAGTATAGTTACCTATCTTGCATACATATACATACATACATTTATATATGTATACCTACATACATACATACAATCTTTTCCTTTCTTCCTTTTCTCCTTTCCCCTATCCCAGTTGTTCTTTCCTTTTGAGCACCTTCTTTCCCCTTCAACATTACACTATCTATTGTACATTTTGGATCTTATTACTGTTTCAGTTTTTTAAATTTTTTTTATACTAGGGAGACAATACAATATTTATGAATGTGAGTTTATTTCACTTACATGGTCTCAAGCTGCATCCATTTACCTATAAAAGCCTCAAGATTATCCTTTTTATAGCTGAGTAATATTCCATTATATAAAAATAGCACATCTTTTTTATCCATTCTGCAGTTGATGAGCATTTGGGTTGTTTCCAAGATTTAGCTATTACAAATTGTGCTGCTATAAACATGGGTGCACATATATCGCTGTGGCATGACATTTTCAATTTTTCTGGGAAAATACCCAGAAGAGGAATAGCTGGATTGAATGAGACCTACAATCCTAGTTTTTTGAGGAATCTCCACACTGATTTCCTATTGTTGCTGTTTCTGAGACAGCATCTTGCTATGTAGCTCAGGCTGGCCTCAAACTCTAGATCTTCCTGCCTGCAGTCTCCCAACTGCTGGGATTACAGGTGTGCACCACCATATCTGAGAAGTGTTCAGTGCTGCATGCTCAATTCGGCAAGACTACAAGGACTGAGCTAAGAGAAATGGGAAAATTGTCTCCCCAATAGCTCTAGTTTTTAAGCTAAATTGAAGTCAACTTACAGAGTGAGGATACTGTATATAATTAATAACTAGAATCAAGCATAACCTAATTTCTACCTAATCTCTCTTATTGCTTATACCCAAACGGAAACGCTCACCATAATTAAAGTTGCCCAAGTTGCTGCTGTATTTCCCACTTGGGGGATTATAAATCTGCCTGGCATCCCTTTTTGGTCCTGCTGGAGATTTCTTGGGCGGTGAACCTGAAGTTGTATCTTCACTGGTTCTCTTTTGCCTACAGTGGTAGGAAGAACAGGAATTAAGACATTCTATGATGCCAAAAGCTATCAGTACAGTAGCTGTAAAAGATATCCTAAAAAGGATAGTCACATCAGAAAAAAATGAAAAAATGTTTCGTGTCATCAAATTAACTTTGCCTTGGTTAGAACAGATAGGGTTGAACGGCATTCACAAGACTTCAAAATTTATTTTTGAGATGGGGTCTTGCCAGGTTGCCAGGCTGTCCTCTAGCTTGCAACTGTACCTCCACCTCCTGAGCAGCTAGGATTAAAGGCAGATGCTACCACACCTGAAAAATGTATAGCTTTACAGACTTGCATGCAAATCACTCCTTTTATGAAACTGTCAGAAAAGTCTAGTTATGTTACTGGAGTTCAAACCACCCAGAGTTCCAGGGTTTTATTCTACCAGTTTATTTTAAAAATACAATTAGAATTTGTATTAGAGTTGTGTTCTGTCACATTTTAACATTTTCTTGAGAATCATGCAACTAATAATATAACCCTAAAGTGACAACTGCATTCAGATTTTGATAACCCTCAAATCCCTTTGAAATGTATTTCTTACCCAATCTCAACCTTCTGTACGGGTTTCCAAGATAATGTTACTGTGCTTTTATAAGAAGGAGGAATGTGGAAGAGATCCTGGAGAGAAAAAACATCAGACAAGATTCTATTGTTATTTGCTGGTCACAAAGAGTGGTGATGAGAATGGGGAGAACAAGGAGATACTATTCAAGATACTTTTGTGTGAGGCCCTAGGTTCAATACCCAGCATTACCAAAATTGACAAATTCCAGAAGATAATTTTAAGAGAAACAGTTTTAATTCATCCTTTTTGTGCGGGTAACTGAGAGAAAACTGGAACAATTTTGTTAATGAAACACATCAATTAACCAACTAACAATTTTGTGCATTATCACTTGAACTGCAGCTGATTTTTTTCTAAAGCATTTCAAGTTTTAGGAAACACCGCTATTTACCAGCTTTAATAAATGAAGTTAACACATCATTTCTTTCGCACAAATGCAATCACTGAGGTGCTTTAAAGAAAACACAATGGTATACTCTGTATTTGCTTTTGCAAAATTTTAAGTGGCTCAAGATTAGAACAAAATTAAAGGACTCATTAATCATGTCCACCCCACCCCCCGCCAAATCTATAAATGACTTGTAAGGGAAAAACCTGTATGAGATTGGAATATTAACGTATTGTAGGAATGCAAACAGTTGCCAAATTTAAATGTTAAAGTAATCTAGAATTGAAATAATGTCATCT
The DNA here is from genome assembly GCA_004365215.1 of Cuniculus paca. Lineage (NCBI taxonomy): Eukaryota > Metazoa > Chordata > Mammalia > Rodentia > Cuniculidae > Cuniculus > Cuniculus paca. Next base: position 4,168 of record RJWT010051765.1, read on the forward strand.
CATATCCTTGAGTATGAATGAATTACTAAACACAATTACTCTTCAGCATTTCACCAAATACTTCTTAAATATTACCTCCACCTATATAAAACTGAGATCCAGTGTACCAGGTAAATGGCCAACAGAATGTGCTCTGAATAAAAACTGCTTGAAGTTTCTAGCTGGAGGGATCTGGCGTAAGGTGTTATGTTCTTAAACAAAGGAATCCCATAAACAGGAAAGGATAAGGCTTCAATCTTAACATTTTAAATCTCAAGTAACAACAGGAAATTGTAGTAAAATTTGTAAATCCATCAGTAAAGGTAAGTTGTGGAATTAGATGAACCTCCCTCAGAAGAAACTAAAGATTATGAAAAACACCAAGGATGGCCTAAAGTATACCAGTTTTTCCAGTGCTTTCCCTAAATCAGAAAAACTATGTCACATCCTTATCCAATTTAAAAAATATTTCTGGAGTTTGTGGTGAGACAGCCTACACATAGGATTCAAATACTATTCATCTCTATTTCCTATACATCTTACTGTAAGTCACCTTTAGATGACTTACGGTTTTGTGATGAGGAAACCTTCCTGTACATGCATTAGGTCATGTTACTAGCTCAGGTTAAAAATTCTCAGTATTTCAGCATACATTTATATCACTAGTTGAAATAAAGTCAAATTTTAATATGTGAATTTATCATATGAAACTGTTATTCATGTTTAAGATCATTAATAAATGGTGGCTATTAAAAAAACTTCCTTAGGGGACATGTTAGTTTTCTCACCTCTTCTGTTTTTAATATCTTTTCACTTTTCTACTTGGCAGTATGACACTCATTACTCAATATCTAGTTCACTGTTACTGTCTTTGAAATGCTTTCCTTGTTCTTTTAATAAAAATTAGTCCACAGGATTTTTACCAGATTAATTTTACGGCATACCTACAGCAGATACACCTATGATACATACTTGGGAAAGATAAATCCAACTACAGGGTTATGACTTAATAGTAAGGTACAACCTAGCTGATAAGACAGTAAGTTTTGATTTTATTACACAGGAACATTTACAGAGAAAAAACCCACAAGACATTCTATATGAAATATAGTACATGTCCATTTTGAGTAAACAACACAGGCTACTACTGTACTGGCCATTCAAAAGGACCTAAAAGCATTGAGCTCATCAGTTTAATGATCAAGATATGGTATGTACACATATCATACCCCCAGCTGAATATAACTGCTATTCACTGGAAACATGTGCTACTAATAATTATTTAAAAAAAGATCGCCAGCGTTTCAGTCACCGAAATTTCCAAGCATACGTCTATCTATCTTGCTCCAACACTTTGGACCAGAGAAGATACTCCTGATCATCTTGCACTGACTTTCTAGCTATCAGGGAGGGTTAGGTAAGTAAGCAGAAAGTAAAGACTTACCTTGATTAAAACATTGATATTGTTTGTTATTTTCAATGCAACAACTTTAATCTTGTTCTGCAAAGGGAAAACAAAATTAAATTAAAAGGCCAAAAGCAGCTATGTGCATACATTCCACTCTGACATAAAACTAATTAAACCTCTCTTTCAGAATCATTTCTATGGGTAGAGAATTTCTTGGTTTAACTCTCGATAATGCTTATTTCTAAATTTCTTGACTACACAATGCCAGAGAAAATAAATCACTATGTTCCCTTGACAGGTTAAAACATTAAAATGTAATCTACACTTTACCTGAAAATTAGATAAGGAAGGGATAGACACACACAGGAGTTGTTTTAAAATAAATTAGTTTCTAAGTTATAAGACATACTAAAAATTCAAAATATTTCATTAGGACTGGAACGAAGACTGCTTAAATTAGGTGAGACAGGGAAAACCAGAAATCCCAGTACCAACGAACATACTTCGGTATGAAATTGGCAGTTTATGAGCTGTAAAATAGTATTCTTACCTCTTCTGTCTTTAAGGCCTCGCCTGTTTTACCCTGAAGAGCCAAGCGAAGTTGTCGGATATAAACCTGCAAGCCCCGTGCAAAGTATTGCAGCCTAAAGGAAAAAGTATTTCCTTAGCAATTTGTTATTTCAGTTTTGCTCCTAAACTTCTCTTCCAATGTAGCAAAACGACCCTAAGTGCAGAAAATGGCTACATGACAAAGAGTAATTTTTCAAGTTACCTATTTTGAACAAGTAGTTCTACAAGTTAAAAATCACTCCCTTAGGTACAGTACAGGGCAATAAACAAGTGACAGTGTGGCTCTAGTACTTCAGATTCAGGATGTGAAACTGTCAACGTGATGATTCAATACGAAGTGTCCCTCTTTTTTGAGTAGTAGGGACTGAACCTAAGGTCTCTGCATTGAGTTACATCCCTCGTCCTTTTTTTAATTTCTTCGAGACAGGGTCTAAGTTGCTAAGTTGCCCAGGCTGACCTGGAGCTTGAGGCCTTTCTGCGTTAGCCTCCTGGAGTACTGTGGTTACAGGCATGTGCTACCATGCCTGGCAATGCAAGCGTATTAATTTCTCTAGTGCTGCTCCTCTGGTAAAAGTCAGATGTATTCACAATGGTGGTCACAGTTTACTGGGTACCTACTGTGTGCCAGGCACTGTGCTAAAAGCTTTAGTTACTGTCTCATTTAATACCCAGATCTCTATTAGGTAAGTACTGTTACCATGCACATTTAACAGATGAGCCAAATTGGGGGGGGGGGTTAAAGGGGTTAGGAAATCTATCCAGTCACACAGAGAAAAGAGGTGGATGTTTACTGCTTTGTAAGTTCAGCTCCCCCAGGCACTTGTTACACACACGCCTGTTCTGGACGCTCCATTCTATTCCATTGCATAAGGCAGGGTGTGGGAGATGCCCTCATAAACCAAAACTAGAAACCAGAACCCAGGGGAAGCTTCAAGATGATAATCACTCTTGATAAAGACTGAGTCATCTCATCACATATCACCTGATTTTGAAATCTTTGAGCTTTTCTGCATTCAGTTTGGCTGTTAAGAAATCTGGGAGTTTTCGGCCCAACTGATGAAAACTGTATAACAAACATTCCACATAACTGAACTGCAATTTGGGTTCTTCATTACCAGCATTCTCCCCATTTTCTGCTTCTTCTGGTGGAAGAGGCATGTACTCCTAAGAGACAGTGGAAGTAGAGAGATGGTTTGAAATCTGCTGTAAACACTCATTACAAACAGATATTCAAGTAACTGTAAGGCATGCTTTTAAGACATGGAACATGACAAACTAGGAACTTAGGCAAGACCACTGTTTTACCTACCGAATCAATGCTCTATCATATTAGGTCTCCTGACTAACCTGTGTTACAGCTGCGACTACAAATAATGAAAATAGCTAACGTTAAGCACTTTCAAAGATTAAGCAATTAAAAGTCCAGAGCCAGGGTTCAATCTAGGTTTGACATTAAAAGTTAATGCTCTTAGTAATTCTAAAAATCTTTTCTGAACATGAATCCATATTGTATTGGTACTGACTCTACACCGGAAGTGTGACCAAGGGCACACAGCATCGGTGGCATTATGTCCCAAAGGCATCACAGATCTGAGTGAGCAGCAATTGTTGGATGACTCAACTTGTGCTAAGGGCAGCTGGTTTTTCATTGTGCCAGTTATAAGGCTGCTCACAAGAAAGTCACTCAGTGACTCTGACAATGTTATTATCAGATGGCCTATTTTCTTGATAATTACAACTTAAACGGCAGACTTTATTTCCTGGCTGCTAAAGCTACTTGGCCTTAGGCGGCTGTCTACTTGGTGGCCTGGAACTTGACCTTCTGTGATGGTAACTTCAGTTTTGAGACTATTTAGCACAATCAATAGAGCAACTAATTTCTTTTATATAGATATACATAATTTGAGATGGGAACAAGAAAAAGATCTACTACCTAAATCCTGTATGGTAATTATGCAAAGCATCACCATCAGAAGAGATGCCAAGATTAAAATGGGTTTTTAAAAGAGCATGCAACACATGGCCACACTAGCTCAAATACTTGCTAGAATCATGGTTTAAAATTTAAAAGCTGGTTCTGTCATCTAAAAATCAATACTAGTCTTTAAGGTTATACACTGACTGTGTCATAAGGAAAGAAAAAAAAAGTTCTTACCAATAACTTATCAAATAGTTTCCTTAAATTTGTTTCTAGCTTCTCCATGTCACCACAAAATGAACTCATTTCTGCCAACAATTTTAACACCTAAAACATATAATTATTTTATTATTACTACCATTTTTCAAATGAACAAGTGCTCTAAAGTGAGAATAACCCTAGGCGACTACTTTAGGCTGCTTATTTTCCATTATGCCATGGAAAAAGCCTTAGAGATGAGGTCCCACATTTTATGCTGAAGACAGTGAACGTCAGAGATAATGATTCAGCAAAGTCACAGCACATGTGAATGACAGAGCAGATTCTAAAACTCACATCTCATGATTCCAACATAGCTTGAGAAATAAGCAAAACAACACACATGACTTTCTGCTACAGGTTAATAAACACAGTACTAATTAAAATATAAAAATGAAAAACACATGAACTAAATTAGCTTGTATTATAAAGACAGTTGGAAATCTTAACAGCAAAGAATTCTTCACTATCGTTTAATGTAGACTTCATTTGCTATTAAACTCAGTCTATAGCTATTAACTTAAAATATTGCTAACTGTCAATATTCTGGATGTTTCACCCAGTCACACTGATGAGCCTAACTCACTGTAAGAAAACTCATTGTCAGTGCATAGCAAGACTCTTCTTATCTCAGGGACCGGGGTATGAAATGGCACTTGCATTTCCACATTTCAGTCCAATTCAACAATCATTAAGTGTTTTTTAGAATCAATCTCTGTACTAGTTTCTGGGGATACAGAGATGAATGAGGTTAAATTCAAGAGAGATATTACAAATAACTGAAGTAAAAAATGTCCTGAGGAAAAAAGTACATTATAGTTGATATAGTTGAGAACAGTGAATTACATTAGAGGATCAGGAATTAAGGATATTCTGAATTAATTTAAATCTGGTTCTCTAAGTTAAGGGCAGAGATGCAAACTGTCATGAATTAAACCCCTTATTTAAAAATATTAAGGCTTCTAAGGTAGAGACTAATGAAACCTACAGCAATACTTTCCACACTATAATTGAATCCATGCATCACTTCCCCACAATCAGTCCTGCTTGAGCTTAGTGGTTCACCATTACGAGACATTTAAATCACCCCCTTAGAAATCAAATCTGTTAGTGGTTTACATTTTTGTGAAGATAGGTGAATGTGTTTTCAGTGCTAAAAGCAGGGAATTTCTCTTACCTCCAGTTGTATATCAAGACCCTCCACTGGGGTAGTCAAGGTACTGAGGTTAGGGAGAACTTGCTCACAGAAATAAGTCACAAACCTTGTGGAATGGACATTTTTCTGTTAAAAAAGAAATCAAAAAACACTAAGCTGTCAAAAACGCTGTCAAATAGTATAGTAGAGTATCATTCAAAAGTGAACTAGGCATCAAGTACTGTGACTACATGCTCCAGGGCACCCCAGAAACAACCTCAACAGACAATGGATACCCTTCTGGCAAAGTCACCTGGAGCACTGGGTCAGTTCTCTTTCTGAATTTTTCCTTGATTTTTAAATCAAACTGAAGAGGGCATTTTAGTGCTCTCAGAAAAGACAAATTCTTTAAACTAGCTTTTTCAAGCTAAGGTATGCACAACCCAGAAGATTCATGGCCAGGGAAAATCACAAAGCCAGAGGCAGAATGCAAAATTCTCATCACTTTTAAAAAGTCTGTAAGCAATTTCCTTTGAAGAAACTTCCTGCTCTGGCTTCCGGAAAGAAAATGTTCACCCATTGTGGAGGAGGATACTTTTAAGGATAAAATTTTGAGGAGGATGTTCAACTGAACATCTGCAGAAATACACATAGCAAATAGGAAATAAAAACACCAGCAATGTAAAAGAGCTTACAGAGAAGAGGGGTACTGCCTGCCGTGTGCACTGTAGGAGCCTGTCCACACAGTCAGGGTCCGAAGGATTGAAGGTCTGCTCCAGGTCGGCCTGCTCGGCCACCAGCTCTACTAGCTGCTGTCTCCCACTCACTGTCTGTAAGCTTTTTAACCCAGACAGTATCTTCATGAACAGAACAAATTCTTCACCAGTCACATCTTCTAGGACCTGAAAATAGACAACTCAGAGTAACAGCATCTTTATTGCTTGAAAAGCAATACTGAAAGAACAGTCAAGGTTAACCAAGTCAGCTTGACATTAATGCTTTGAAATAGCGATGAAAAGACAACTTCCAGCTTCAGAGTAAACCATGCATTTCCCAATAGAGCAAAAACTGGCTCTTAGAAAATTTTACCTTTTGATACACACAACACAGATATAAATATAATGTATCTGTGATATTAAAATTTCACATTGGGGCCAGGAATATAGCTCAGCAGCACAGAGCCTGCCTGGCAACCATTAAGGTTGTGAGTTCAAT
>RJWT010051766.1:0-10650 GCA_004365215.1 Cuniculus paca
CTCAATAGAAGAGAGGCTGGGAGAGTAAGCAGAAAGGCTTTCCAGGTAGGTGATGAATGGGCTGGATTCTGAAGTGTGAGGAGAAGAAAATCTGGTAGATGAGTGGAGAAAGCATTCCAGGAAAAAGAACAGCCCGTGTGAAGACAAGTGTGGAAGAAATAACAAAATTCTGAAAGTTTGGACAAAGTGTTGCCATCTCAAGCTCTGAAATCAGACAGACACTGATTTGTATTCTGTTTCTTCCATTTAATATACGCATGTTAATGTTCATTTATCTGATCTTTCCAATCCTCATGGTCTACCTTAAGTAGGAATGATATTGTGAACTGACAGTGTCATTGTGAAGACAAAATGAAAAAATGTATGCAAAGTACATGAAACAAACTTTCAAAATATCTCACCTGCTACTTCTGCAATTGTAGCCTCAGAACCCCAGATTGGTAAGATGAGAGACAGGGAAGAATGCAAAGAGATCAGAAAACAGGCCTTCCTCAGGTATATAGGACATTTTAGACTATCTTAAACAGAGTTAGCCAGCACACATCATATATTATTAATATTTGTACATATGTGAATCTATACATTTGTGACGTAACAATGCTAAGTATTTTGACTACCATCATATTTTCCTTATCTAGTGAACTATGATGGTTCCATAGAACTGACGTGTTTGTCTGCTTCATTGGTTTTGTTGTCTTAATGTACTGGTTAATATATTGTTGGTACAAGAGTACATATTTTTCCCGCCTCTCACAATGTAACCTAGAGTCATCATGACTTTGCTTTGACCAAAGCTTACACAAAAATGCAGCCATGAAGAAATAAAGGAGGCAAGGACACAAAATCTAGGGTTGTATGAGTGGTGATTGCAAAGCATCAAATGTCTTCCTTTCTCCTCTTTTTGTGAATAATTTGGTGACCTTGACTCTAAAGCAGCCTAGCAAATCTTTATTCCAGACTGCAGAACCGACATAAACAACTGCAAAAATGTTAGAGGAAATATATCTTTGTGGTCAAGACCTTGGACTGCAAAGTCCATCTAGATTTAGACTTTGGCTCTGTTCCTTACCAACATATTGACCTTAGTTCATTTGTTTTATGTTATACCAAATTTCTCAGTTGAGAAGAAAGACAGAGACAGAAATAGGCAGCAACCTCCTATTTTTTTCTTTGCAAAATAAATGAAATAGGCACGCAATAATCTGAAATGTACATGTTGGTGGTGGTAGTAGTGATAGTGTTGAAAGCATTTTGCAGGTTAGTAATTCGTTCATTATGTAGACTCACATATTTAGTAGGGCAATGTCTTAGACACATAGTAATAAAAAAAATAAGGTAAAGTTTCCTCCACATAAAATGTAATTGAAAACACAGAAAGAGAAACCAAACTATTCTGTTCAATAAAAGAAATATGTACAATTATGTGTGAAATACTGGAAAAACATACAAGAAAATTGCCCAAGTGTTAATAAACCTGTAGAGAAAGTTAGTAAGGTTCTTGTGACACAGTCATTAAGACTCAGAACTGAGAAGTTTGGAATGAAGTAGAAACTGTCCACTGTCTACACAAAACAGTAAAATAAAAGGTGTGTGATAAAAACCTAGAAATAAAAGCTATTGGTTGGCAAGAAGAGTTGATTGACTGTTAGACGGGGCGAGCTTTAGCAGTAGGAAAGTAGACACAACTGTTAGCCTCTGCAGGAGAGAATAATGGCAGATGTGTTCATTTATCCCAAGGGAAGTCTGGTTTTATTCAAAAGGGCAATCCTAGATTCCATTTCAAGCAGAGAAGCCCATGAGAAAAGGTCAGTCTTGCCATATTAGTCACTTACATCTTCAGAACCAAGAGATCAGCTAAATCAGTTTCCTAAATGACAGTCACCATTGCAGCTGCATTAAAAAACATGTGTGTTTAAAACACACACACACGCTTGGACACTGTTCTTGGATATTTTTAGATTGTTGGCTTTGCTTTGACATTTCCCGCTACTCCTCGCCAGGGTAAGATGACTCTGATACACTCATTTTGCAAACCAAACAACAATCACTACTTTTCATGTGAGGCCAAAAGGAGGTCATTTTGTTAGCCATTATGCTAATTTTTTTCAAAACAAATTTGATAAGAAACCCGACTTTGTTTTACATTTCTGCAGTGACATGGTTGCTACTTTGTATTTTTATTAGTATATATTGGCAATACATAATTAATATATTTATCATGGGGTATTGCTACATACACATATCACTTACCCTTTCTACTTTCCTTTCCTGGCCTTTCCATTGTTCACTTTCCCCTTACCCAGAGCTCCTTCCCATCTCCACAAAGTATATTCCTGTTCCCTATCATCTTTCTCTTATTTTGCTCTTTGAATGATGTTAAATCTTAAAATAAAAATTGGAACTAAAACCTAAGTCTCCTAACTCCTAACAGAATTTTCTCAATGTAAGATTATAGACAGAACTATGTTTTCCTAATGCCAATCATTAGAATCATCTTTTTGAATTACACTGTAGTTTTTCAATCAAGAATCACAAAATGGCAGACTATGGACTACTTTGGGACATCATACAGTTTTATCCATGCTATGCAAATTTTTATATTATTTGTAATTCTTTTACACAGGGCATCCTTTCCCCAAATGACTAAAACCTCCTCCACAGATAATTGTGCTATTCTGACACGCTCTTTAATGCAATTTTTCAGCCCAGCTCGTTCTAAGAACTTGAGTTTACAATCTAGGTTCATAGAACCATTAAAAGGGGAAAAAAAATCTTTATCAATGGAAACCAAGCTGCACATTTTAAACCCATTAACAAAGGTTATTTAATGAATTTGCCTAACAATAACTTGACTAAGAAGAAAAAAAGGCAGCAAAACTGCGTAGAAAAAAATTTCAGTGCTTTCAATAGTCAAACCACCTCTCCCACTCTTCACTCTTCAACATTGTCCACAACCTTCTGTCTCGACATAACTAATTCAGAGTTGGACATTGAGTCCAGAGTCTAGATAGGGTCTATCTAATTATTTATCTGTGAAAATTACAACTGGTATATTAAAGATCAAGTCAATCAGAGTAGTTATCAGACTAGTAGAGCATCCTTAAAAACACTCACTTTTACAGGACTAGTAAGCAAAGGATAATCTGAAGATAAAGAGAACAGGGTACACTAGACAAAAACGATTTACACACATAGTAATGCAGAGGGAAAAAGACAGAAAAGTTTTATTATAAACAGAGCTAGGTCCTTTTTCCAGTTCTACGTAAGGCAGGACTACAATCTCTGATTTTGGCTTTGGACAGATGGCCATTCCTATTGTTTAGTATAGATAGAATACATTTCAGTTTCTTAAAAGCAATTCATAGCAAAGAGAGTCACCTAGGAATTCACTTTGATTTGAGGGGGACATAAGAATGGCATAGAGGAATTTGGTTTTGTAGATCAGCCCCAAAAGTTTGTATTATAGATTGAGGGCCACTAGAAGGGTTTAGATGCAGTGAACTTTTGAAAAGAGGGAGTATGAAGTCAACTACAAAGATTTACTCTCCCAAAAACAAAATTTGTGGAAAGAGGAGTGAAGGTTATAAAAATGATGATACCAATGATAAAGTTTACATATTTCATAATTTTAATTCACACTGTCCCTGAACATATGAAATACTTTTAAGTCCATCAATACAATATTGAGACTGTTTGGGGCCATTTCCATTCACTAAATTAATTGGCAGTCACTCTAACTGAATTTGACTATTGCAAGGGCTATATTTTCTTATTTAGTTGTTGTTGTTTCTATTACTAAAAATTATAGTTTCATTTTTGCCACTTCATCTATATTAATTTTGATGAATGATCTTGAAGTATAAACAAGTTTATTGGGAAGACAGGTAGGCCAATGATAAGTATGAGTTTAGACTGTGTACACTATGATTCTTTATAACTCAAATACTCCCCGATAACAGGTTCCTAAGCTGCGATGGGCCAATCTAGAAACCTTTCCATTGGTACATAGTACCTGTAGCTCTGAGTTTAAGCAAAGTTTTGGTTGTTCATGCATTACTACAGGTCTTCCACCCTTTCCTCACAGTAAAACAAAGATCCTTGCACATCTGCATCTGGTTTTAACTACAAGATCTTTCTTGTGTACACCAATGAGATAACCATTAAGAAGACAAAGAATTCTTTCAGACTCTTGCTTGTGTTTATTATCCCCACCATTTGGAAACAGCCTATCCACCTCTGACCCATGTGGTGAAGAATGAGGAATCACTTTACAATCTGCTAATTAGACTTTTTATTATTTGCCTATGATCAAACAACAAGTTGCTTACTACAATTGACAATCTCAGCTTAGAAAAAATTTAGATCTAGCCAAAGAGAGAAAGGCATTAATTTGGCTTTTCATTCTTTTGACATTAAATTTTGCTATAATTGTAATTAAAATGCAACCTTTTGATTTGAAACTATTGGTTATGTTGATGTAGAAGCCAAGAAGTTGAATGTAGGTCTAACATTCTTATGTTCCTTGAAAGTCAAGCATAAAATCTATGGAAACTATCATCACTATAATGCTTACCGAGAATGAATGCTTACCTACAGTTTCCTTGTACTGAAGATGCTCTTTAGCAAACAGTAACAAAAAAAAAAGAAATGTTTATAGTAGTTTGTTAAGCAATAGTGGATATAATATTCTGGGATAAAATTTAAGCCTGATGCAAAATCTACTTGTACTTTTGTGACATTGACCACATTCATTTGTCTGTTGATTTTCATCTATTAAAATGAAAACCTCATATAACAATATTATGTAGTATTTGCACACACAAAAATTGTCATGTGAAAATATTGGTGAAAATGTGTTTTTATGCCTGAATCTTAAACTGAATGCATAATTTAATACTTATTTTCAAAACAAATAGCCTGGAAAATTTTCATGCACAATTGATGATAATTTGAGTGTGCAACCCATAGCTGGTGCTCATTAACATACTCATTCTGTTGATGCTCTGTGTGCAAATTTAAATTGTCTTCCAAAAAGAGCTCAGAATTCCAAAACATCAGAAATAGTCTTTCTTAGAATTAATGTTGGTGCTTAAAATTTTCTAGAAGATAAGCAAATCTTTTGAAAGATAATTCCCAATTCTGGGCAAAGAATCATTAAAAATATATATATGTAATATGCATCAGATTATGCCAAATATGAAAGTTTAAAAACAAAGAAAACAAACATATGTAGGTGAAATTTAATATAAAAATAAGAAAAAAGTGTCTCTGTGTGAGTATAATATTCTTAGTGATACGTTCTAAAACATTTTTGACTTATTTTGTCTTTCAGATTGTGATTTTGTGACTTCAAAAAATGGATTGAAAATCAATGAGAGTAGATTTTAACTGTTCACAAAATAATTGTAAGTATGTAAGATACTATTTATGCTAAATAGCTTGTTATCCATTACAATTTTCACACATGTGTAAACATATTATATAGTACTATAAATACTTTGTGTAAAGTAAAAAAAAGAAATTTAGAGAAAAAGTGAATTTAAAAATTGATATGCATATTTCCACATTAGAAAAATCTTTTTAAAGTATTCACTGAAATATATTTTAAAAAATTTATCCATATCTATATATACTAAAAATTCTAAAACCTCTCCTTCACATTTTATTTTAGTGGGCTTATGATTGTTTTAAATTGGTTAAGTATCATAGAATCATTCATTTTTAAAAAGTACAATAAAGATGTTACTAGAATTAAGTAGAGCATTTTAATTAAATGTATTTTCCAAAACATAACCAAAATTTAAGGCAATATTGTATTTTGCATCACATTACTCTAAAATGAGCATATTTTCTCTATAAATTTTAAGCATCTGATATTTTTCATAATGTTCATATTTCCATATTTTTAAGAATTGATGATTCATGGTTATGGTACATTTTCCATGAAAGTAGCCATGCCTTGATGAATTCCTCAGAAACAAATAACTGATAAATCAATTCAGCTTCTGGAGGAAAACACTGTCTATAAACCAGGATTATATATTTAATAGTACAGTTTTGCAAGAGTATGCCTTTCAGCACTGATGCATTACATAAGAGGATTTGACAAGGTTAGAATTTGTGTTACTAATGGAAATTATTTTTTCAGGAATTAACCTTTAGGCTATACAGAATGACAGATATTCAAATATTCTCAAATGAGTATTTAAATTGAAAATTTCTATTCATTCCTGCCCCCAACAGAACTTCCATTCTGGATTCCAGTGTGTCATACACACAATTGAATTCTTAACAGCTGCCATTCAAAAGAACTGCAGAGGACCATTTGAAAGTAATATTTTGCTCTGTGTGACATCTCATTTTTTCCCCTCAGAAATCATAATTTTTTTACACACCTCGTAGTCTTCCTAACAGGAAACCAGCTCTGCCTGTCACTTTGATTGGGGAGGAACCTTGTTTTCCAGGTCACTGGCTTGAATCCTGGAGACAAGATATTCATGAGGGACCTGAACGGGGAATTTACATCTCTGGGCAGAGTTTTCCTCTCCATTTGCCGGCATGCCAGGTCAGTGAGCCGCTCTGTCAAAGGGAAGATAATGGCTGCTGTAGTGCCCCTCGCTTATTACACACTCAGTGCCTCTGACCTTCCTGGGAGACCCCAAAGCATCCTGATTTGGGCAACCCTCCACTCTTCAAGTCTTCTCACACCCAGAGCTTTCTGTCCAAAATATGTTATTCATGGATTTGGGGGAGACTACTTCATGTCAGATTTCATAATTTTTCTCCCTCTAAAATCTTAATTAAGCGAAGGAAGGTAAAACTGTTTCATTGTTTTCAAAAAAGGTAAATTTTATAAGATAAACACTCAAGGTGAATGTATCCTTATCAGTAAAGATAAAATAAAATCAATGGTAAATTGAAAAATAAAACCTGACAGTTTGTCAACCTTTATTTACAACTTGAACTAGTTATCCTTGTACAAATATCCTGTGCAGCATTTTTGACAACAAAATTGCAAAATTTTATTTTTGAAAAATTAAACATATATAGTTTTACCAGGCAACAGTGTTCTCTTAGGACTTACCAAAATTAGAAGTGACTTATCTTCTTGTGCTATCCCTTAATTTGATTTCTTTCTTTGTAATCAGACGGATATTTCAGGATTTCGGAGATGGAGAATAAAGTATTTTCTATGCTAGATTTTCTGGTATTATATGAAATAATTCTGTTCTCTCTGTCAGTTTTTAAAAATCTCTTTTACAACCCAGCACTGTAGCACCATTCTGATCACATGGATCAGAATTCAGTAGAGAATGATGTATATACACGACTGGTATCAAAGCTGGATAACTGCCTCAAAGTGGGGAGGGGCATACTATTTCCTCTATAGAAGAAAAAGTGGTAGATTCCAACCGAAACAGTCTTACCTCATCTAAATTCAGCAAGCATAAATTCAGAGCAGGAGAAACTCTCATGAGAATTTCCCAAGCATTCCATGTTCTTTCTCCATGTTTCAATTACAATGTTTGGTAGACACACAGCCTCCCATACCACTTTTTAAAAATTCTATACATAAAAAGTTCCATTTTTTCCCGTTAGAAAAATAATTATATACGAATGCATTTAATGGCACTCCAAAGATTTCCACTAGCACATACTTAGTTTAGAATTTAGAATTATAAACTAATTTAGAATCATAAGCAGTTTCATTATTTATTAAAAAAGTAGGTGTGTTTTTATATCCTTGTTATATACTACACATATACACTTGTAAAATGCAAACTCACATAATGTACTGTTCTTTTTGTTACTGTATTTACCAGTTGCTTCTAGCAAATTTTACCAATAAAAACAAAATACTAACTAGCAAAAAAGTAATAATCATTAAATGTTAGTATAAATCATACGTTGTTTTGCAAAATAACTTTTTCTCCAAAAAAATAATTACTAACAATAATGGTATTACTTGTATATTAAAATTAGTCTTGTTATTTGGGCTAATGGAAGGCATCTTTCCAACATTTAATCAGATACAACATGTGAGCTTTGTGAAAATGCATGAAGGAAATCTGGCCTCATGCATGCAGTTGGAAAACAAGTATGTTTTCTTAGTTTTTCCTGAAAACTGTGAATTTTGTTCATTGATACTGTACCAAAGCTCAGTTAATTGTAATTCCTTTTTTAGTATTTTTATTAGTAATGTTTGCAGTACATAATGATTACATTCATCTTAGGGAGTTGGCACCTGTACATTAATGCGCAGTGCATTAATGAGTTTTTAATACTATGATATATTTAACTCAATAGTCTATTTTTCATATTAGTCTGTTTTTTCACTTCGTGTTAATCTTTCATTTATTAATGCATGATTTGGTAATGTAATGAACTTGTCTTCTGGAAAATTTTGGGATACTAAGTTATGAAGATACTCAATATAATGCTAAATTTAATTGCATAATTTTACATTTTTTAAAAATATTACTGCAAATCAAACTGGAAATCTCTACCAGGAAGTTGTCAAACCTAAGGTGGAGACTCAAGTTCTAAATTAAAATTTTTGCTTACAAACTCAAACTTTATCAGTGGGAAAAAACACAGGCAGTTTTTTGTTTGTTTGTTTGCTTTTTGTTTTTCAGTAACAGGCTCATTCTTGCTTATTTTTGAGAAAATAACTCCCGAATATTCAAGTCTGGGTAACCCTAGTTTGTTGGTTGTTGTTTCAAGTATAAATGTACTTCAAGAAAAAAAGTGAATACTTTATTATCTGTAAAGTCTGTATCACACAGAATTTCTATGTAAACACATCTTCACTTCTACAAAATATCCTTTCAATAATTTGACAAATACTTTAGAGTACACAACTGTCATGAACTGAAATGTGTCTAATTTGATAAATTAATTCTTATAAATCTGAGATTAGAAATTTTCACAGTATATTTAAGAAAGTTTTCACTGTAAGCCATACACACGTACATGCACTCTTGGTCACATGCAGCCAAATCACTCTTACCTCTTCTGATTTAATTATAAGGTGTGTGTTTTTAAATTACATTTTTTTCTATTTCGACAGCACAGTAGAATCTCTTATTTGAAATTTTACTTTCCATGATTTCAATTAATCATGGTCCAAAAACATCAAATAAAAAATTTCACATCTAAAAATATTCAGGTTTTAAATTGCCAGGAAATTCTATTTCATCTTCATTTGGAATTAAACAATTGAATTTGGAATCTAAATATCTGATGATTTTCGTTTTAATTTTGTAGCTCAGTTTTAATGTTTATAATTGAATACCTACATGTTTTATGTCCTGTAGATAAAAAGCTGACTGATTGATAATATTATAAATTGAGGAATAACAACACTATCTGCACCTATTCTCCAAGGTTTTCATGGATTATTAAGCTGAGGAAAAACTACAATCCTACTCCCAGAAAACTCCTGTCACCTGTTTAATGTCCCTCAGCCTTTCTGTTAAAATGACAGGATAGCTGTTCTAACAACCTCTTTTCTAATCTTTTACTTCCAGCTTGAATTACAGTCCCAGTGAGTTCTGCACTTTCCCTCAATGGATATTCTGAGCATTTAAAATTATTTCTCAATAAAGTTTCTATTACGGACGGAGCTTATATCCCTGAGCCTCTTCAAGGAAAGTGCCTATGAATTCAACCAAGTTTTCAACATGCTGCTATGCAAGTATGTTGCAGGCTCCAACGACAGGAACAATCTCTTTGTTCCTGTATATAATTTAGTTTCTACTTCCAGGCTTTCTTACGAAGACTCTGCAAGGTAGCAGAATGAGAACTAGATGGAAAATAAGCATCGAGGTGTTTAGGTCCATAATCTCCTGCGGGCTTGAGTGACTATCTCACTTAGTTCTCTGCTTACTACATCATTCCTTAAGAAAAGAAAAAAAAAGCACCTTCCCTGCTAATCTCTCAAGATGTTGTGAGATTTTAATATTGTGAATATATTTAATAAATTCTATGCAATGTAATCAGAAAAGAATTGTCATTTTATTATGTAAATTATAATTTTTTTTGTCTTTTTTTGAGACCAGGTCTCACTATGCAGTTCAGGCTGGCCTTGAGCTCACTTGGTAGCCCAGGCTGGTCTCAAACTCACAGTGATCCTCCTGCCTCAACCTCCTGAATGCTAGGATTACAGGCATGCAACACCAAGCCTGGCAGAAATTATAATATATATCAAAAACATGAATCAAAAACTGAAAATAGTTCCAATTCTAAAGGTTCAAACATAACACTGATGATAGCTAAAACTGTCTCTACAATTGAAAACTCAATAAAGCTACCCATCCCTGATGAATTTTCTATCTTGAGAATAAAGTAATTTCAGTGAAATAAAGTTGATTTGTGATATCTTATTGACTTCTATCAAGATTGGTTTGCTCTAATTTAATCATAAAGTAAAGAATTCCTTGTGCACTTTTTCTGTAATCTTTACTGACTAGGACACAACTTTATTTCTTACTATTTAAAGTTTTCTGACCATTCTTTTTCATGATTTTGTACATTTCTGAAGTTTATTTTCAACTATTTCAAAAACAACAGCCTCGCAACTGATCAGAGACACTTTATCATTGTCTCCTAATACTCCCTATCTTGCAAATAGAGATATTAATTGTCTTT
>RJWT010051767.1:0-10656 GCA_004365215.1 Cuniculus paca
CATATAGTACTCCAACTAGCAATAACCAAAGTAAATCTACACCCAGAGATATAATAATCAAGATCCTAGAAATTCAACACAAGGACAGAATATTAAAAGTTGTTCAAGAAAAGAAACAGATCACTTATAAAAGAAAACCTATCAGAATCACAACAGACTTCTCAACACTAACCATCAAGTCAAGAAGAGCTTGGAGTGAAATATTTCCAGTCCTCAAAGGAAACAACTTCCAGCCCTGACTGATATACCCTGCAAAACTATCTTTCAAAATTTATGGAGAAACGAGATACTTCCAGGACAAAGAACAACTAAAGGAGTTCATGTCTGCCAAACCAGCCCTACAGAGAATACTGAAGGACATTTTGGAGAGAGATGAGAAAGACCATGGTTCCAGGAGGAGAGGCAAGGGGGAAATCACCAAGTGGGACAGACAATAGAATGGAGGGGAAAAGTATACAGCCAGTGGCAGGAAAATAGCATAGCAGAGATTAGCCAATGCATGTTGGCCATGACCATTAATGTAGACAGCTTCAATTCGCTGGTGGAAAGAGGCTCAGGTAGAGTGAATTGGGAGACAGGATCCATCAATATGCTGTATCCAACAAACACATTTAACTCAAAAGGGAATTCATAGATTGAGAGTCAGGGGAGAGAGAACAATGCTCTGTGTGATAGGGAACCAGAAAAAAACAGTAGGGGTAGCTTGCCCATCCATTACAGAATGGAAAGGAAAGATATGGCATTTCTATACAATGGAAAGCTCTCAGCTATAAAGAAAGATAACCTTGAGACTCTTGTAGGTATTGGATACAACTTGAGAGCATGCTTGTGGGTGAAAAGGGTCAGAGTCACATGGGTGAACACTGTATTATCTCCCTAGTATAAGAAAGTGGGGAAATTAGTGAGATCCAAAATACAAAATGGAAGTTGTGAAGGTGAAAGGGGAGGAGATGTCTCCAGGGGGAAGGCAATGGCCATTGCTAATCTATAATTCTGTTTTGAAGCCCTGTATTGTTCTCATGGTTCTGTTTAACCAAGTTTTATTGTTTAGTTACCTTTGATTATATTTGATGGCATGGACAGCTATTGCAAAAATAACAAAATGGATTATAGCAGTCATTATTGTTTTCCTATTATCTTGTTCCAAAGTCTTTACTGCTTTACTTGTTTTGTTTTGATTGATTTTATTCTATTTTACTTTGTTTGATTTCGTTATGTGTGAAGGTCTAAGCAGCTACTTTGAAGATAAGATGCATCAGGATAGCCTCTGTTGTATTCCTGCAGTCTTGTTTGAAGTCCTGTATTGCTTTCATTGTTTTCTTTTGATTGGTTTCATTCTATTCTGTTTATTTGACTGTATTATACCTCAGGCCATGAGCAGTTATTTTGAAGGTGACAAGAGGCATTATGGTAGCCATTATTGATTTCCTTTCATCTTGTTATGAGGTCTTGTATCATGTTCATTATTTTGTTTTGATTGCCTATTCTATTTTGTTTTGTTTGTTTTTATTATGTCTGATGATATAAACAGCTACTTTGAAGATAACAAGATACATTATGGTAGCCACTGTGGTATTTCAACTGCCTTGTTTTGAAGTCCTGTATTGTTTTCATTGTTTTATATTGATTAGTTTTATTCTGTTCTGTTGTGTTTGATTTTATTATTCCTGATGGTATGGGAAGTTATTTTGAAAATAGCAAGGGGCAACATGGTAATCATTGTTGGTTTATTTTTGTTTGTTTTGAAGTCTTGTATCACATTCTTTGCTTTGTTTTGAGTGAACGTTCTGTTTTATTTTGTGTTTGTTTTATTCTCTTCAAAATAAAAAGAAAATACACAAGTGATTTGCATAGACATTTCTCCAAAGATATACAAAGTGTAATCAAGAAGCAAATGAAAAGATGCATAAAATCAATAGCTTTTAGGAAAATAAAAATCAAAAGCATAAGAAGAAACAACTCTATACTCACTCAGAAGGCTATAATAAAAACACAGATTAGGGCCAGGGATCTAGCTCAGCGGCTTAAGCACCTGCCTGGCAAGTGCAAGGTCATGAGTTCAATCCTGGTGCTGCAAAAAAAAAAAAAAATTGTGATAAAAACACAGATTATAAGAAATATTATTGATAATGTGGAAAAATTGAAATTTTCACACATTGATAATAGGAAGTTAAAATAATGTGGTTTCCTTTTAAAATAATCTTGTACTTCCAAAAGCATATACTTACCATGCATCCTAGGAATTTTGCTCCTACGTAAACAATTAAGTGAATTGACAGCATATGTTCATAAAAATATAAGTATAAGCATTTATAGTAGATTTATTCCTAATAGCCCAGAAAAAAAAAGAAAGAACTCAATGTCCACCAACTCATGAAAGGATAATCGAAGTGTCATATATCCACACAATGCCAAGATTTTCATCTACAAGAAGGATACATACTGCAACAGGGATGAAAGTTAGAAACATGGTAAGTAAAAGAATTCATACTAAAGAATACAAAATATTATATAATTCCACTTATGTTAAATGCTCAGAGTAGTATTTGTATAAATTTATGCAGTTACACATACCTGTAAACCCAGCACTCAAGGAAGTTGAGGTAGAATTGCAAATTCAAGTCACATCTGAGTAATTTAGCAAGAACTGACCTCAAAAAAATTAAATAAATGAAAAAGGAAATTTACAAATTTGTAAAGAAAAGTAGATTAGTTGTGGCCAGAGATTGAGGGGAAAAATAGTGGTTGGTAGAGACTGTGTCTACAGTGCTTTTTTATTGGGAAAAAGTTATTAAAATGTTCTTAAAATTATTTAGAAGCAAAAATTATACACTTTACA
Organism: Cuniculus paca; assembly: GCA_004365215.1. Classification (NCBI taxonomy): domain Eukaryota; kingdom Metazoa; phylum Chordata; class Mammalia; order Rodentia; family Cuniculidae; genus Cuniculus; species Cuniculus paca. The sequence continues at coordinate 2,840 of RJWT010051767.1, forward strand.
AATACACTGGATGGTACTTTTAAAGAGTGGATTTTATGCTATGTAAATTAGATTTGAACCAAGAAAAAAAAGATTAAAAAAAAAATTTGGAGACCTGAGTATGGTAAGTTTGAAACTCCCATAATTACCCAAATACTTGTTTCATTGTAACTAACAGCATAACAACATCCAATCATATTACTAGTTACTAAGTGAAAGTATCAAGAGATTTTTCAACCATTCCAGGAAATGTTGAGCATTGATTCTCTAAGCAGAGAAGATGTACAAATTTTCTTAAAGAAAACAAAAAATGGACCAGGTATGGTGGTGCACACCTGGGATCCCAGCACTAGAAAATTAGGCAGAAAGATTGCCTGGACTTTGAGCCCAGTCTGGGCTACGTAGTGAGTTCAAAGACAGCCTAAATTACACAGCAAAACCAAAAAACATACCTAAAGAAAATAAAACAAAGTAATGGTGATAGCTATATTCTTAAAAGCCAATATTTTTTCTCCTTGCCTTTTCTTTTTATTCTTATGTTTCTCTTTTTAATAGTGCTTCTTTACAATTTAAGAAAAAAAAAAGAAAAAAAATTATGCTGTGAAAAAAATTCACTTTCCACTACTTCAAACCAAAAGTGGAATATTCTGAGAGCAAATTGCCTTTATTACTTTGAAAAAATGGACAAAAATATATTTTCATCAATGCTGATAAAATGACTATAAAATAATATCATTTTTGTGAGAGTATATAATTTTAGTTCACTTGAGTTAATACCTATAGATGAGATTGTTCATGTATACTAAAAGTACATATTTAGCTTTTAAAGAAGTGACCCAAAAAGTCACCATGTGACCACACCTTTTTGTTCCTACCAGTAATACAATAGAAATTCAGCTGTTATTTTTTTCCTTTTCATTTTAGATATTATATACATGGAATATGATGTCTCATTTCAGTTAAATTTGTATTTTCCTGGTGATTATCTACATCAAGAAAATTTTATTATTTCCCAAGTTCACATCTTATATTGTAACAGATGTGCAAATATTTTACATGTTTGTGCATTTTTCATCTATTTATTGAGTTTGAGAATTTTTTAATTCTGAACATAAATTCTTAGCATAAATGCTTTTTTCTCATTTTTAAATTTTTTCATTAGATCATGTTTATAGTGCATAATTTTTACATTCTTTGTATTTAGTTGGTACCTATACATATCTTAATTTTTTCATTCTCTTTCCCTCCCTTCTTTTCCCCCTCCCTGCATATCTTGATCTTCCCATTTGACATAGAACTATCTCCCTATTTCCTAATACTGTATCTAGTGTTTATTTTTTTATTTATAATTTGCATTTATGATAGAATACCAACATGCTATATTTAAGCTTGTATATCTGGCTGTTTGTCATTGAATATTATGGTCTCAAGGTACATCCATTTTCCTACAAATGATGCTTATTTTATCTTTCTTTATGGCATAGTGGTACTTTATTGTATCTAAATATCACATTGTCTTTATCTTTTCATCGATTGATGGACATTTAGATCATTTCCAAGATTTAGCTATTATGAATTGTATTTTGTTGCTTATCTTTCATTGTTTCTTAACAGTGTCTATTGAACAGAAAATTTTTAAATATTTGGTGGATGTTGAATATATAATTTTTTCTCACATCATATTTGTTGCTGTTTGTTTGATTTATGTTTTTTTGGAGACAGGATTGTGCTATATATCCCAGGCTGGCCTTGTACTCACTATGTAACCCAGACTGGCATAAAACACACACTTCTTCAGTTTCTGGCATGCTGATATCATAGGGCAATGCCCCCACATCTGGCTTACAAATCATGGTTTTAGGGTAAATAATTATTGGCTAACTCTGGAGAGAATAGTTATTTTCTGTATTTTATTGTTTTAGAGTTAGCATTTAAATTTAAGGTCCATTTAGAGTTAATTTTTATACATGGTATGTGGTTGATTAGTTTATTTTTGAATAAAGGTATTCAATTATTTGACTACTATTTCTTAAAAGATGGAAAGTAAACCAGAATATTGTGAGGTCTCTTCCCAAGCTGAAATTTTTGCAATAAAGCTATACATTAAATAGGTTTAGTTGCTGTTTTGGCATACCATATATTTCCACCTTTCATGATAAAGAACAAAATCAAGTGCTAAGAATTTTCCAGTTGAATTTTTACATTTGTAATTTCATTAGTCCAAGTCAAAAGGAGTTCCCTGCTCAAAGTAATCTCTCCTTAAAGATGACCTCATTTTAGTGACCGATTCATGTAGAAATCAAAAAGCTTGGTTGTTTTCCCTCAACTCTGAGCACAGCTGACTATTGATTCATGTTAACAATCATTATTGGAAAGGAGGTCTTTGTTACAACTATAGGACCATTCAACCCTTTTCCCCACCTAATACTGTTGCCTGTATTCCATCACCGTTGTTAGTCCTAGGAACATTCTATGGACATCTTTCTGCATGTATGTCTTGAACTTGAAGATGAGACTGGACATAATATTTTTACAATTATTTTGAAACTTTTGTAAAGATATCATAATCAACATATTTTCTAGCATATAGGGCCACATAAGAGATTCTAGCATATAGGGTCACATATGAATACACACATAAATGTTGTATAACAATATGTGTACACATGAATATGTATACATATGCACACTTGTATGTATACAAACTTCATTTTTTGTTAAACTTCATTTATGCTTTTCTCAAACATGCTTAAGAATTTATATTGATATATGAAAAGTCATTATTTCAGTAAAATATTACTGTCAATTGCTTCACTGATGCTCACATGTTCTATTAGTCACATCATCATCAAATATTTATCATGAGCAAATAGTTATCAACCCTATGTTTGAAGAAATTTTCAAATATAAATTCAAATACTTCTGCAGTGACTCTATGAAATATAATTTATTATTAATCTGTCACTACTCCTATTTTTGCAGATGATAAAACTTGGATTCATAGAGTTTTTAGTTCTTCATGGAAGTACATACAGTCTGTACAGATTTTGGCCTTAGACCAAAAACCAGAATCAGAATTCAGACATTTTTTTCTATAAAAATCCATATAAAATTATTTTAATTCTTGTGAGTCAGTCTCTGACCAACTTTAAAAAAAATCCTTTAAAATGTAAATATTATTCTAAACTCTCAGCCTACATGCAAGAATTTGGAAACTATATGAATTTGCCCTATAAGCCATGTTTGGTAAAGACTGTACTAGACTGAAAGAAATTATTTTCCTTGCCACTGGTTATTCATGGTAGACCCCAGAAAAGTATATTCTTTCCAATACTTCTCCAAGTATCTTATGTAGTCTTATTTTGTATTTTTATTTTCCAATCTTCTCCCTAGTTTCTTGAAAGTTAGCAAGTACTTTGTCTTTTCCACTTTTGAACTTATTTCACTGACTATAAAAAGAATTCTATTAGAATTTGTTGATGAGCTTAAACAATGTATAAATTATTTGTCCAATTTTTTTGACAAATAACTTTCTTTTTAGGACACAAGAATAGTGTCTAGGTTTAATATGGTCTATATGCATTGCAACTCTTAAATTCAATTGTCGAGGTAACGTTACCATCCCTTAAAATAGGTCTAGTCTTCTGACTGACCTTGACTGTGTGCTATAAAAAATTTTTCTTATAGCACAGAGTCTAGACCTCAAGAGGCTTTTTAACCTCCACACTTTTGAATTACAGTCTAAGATCAACATGGAAGCTAAATCAGCACCCTCAACGATAAAGTTTAATTTGAAACTCATCCTAATTACCATCTATGAGTGAGGCTATCTCAAACTTTCCATCACAGCCAAGCTTTTAGCACAGTTGACTGCCAAATGAATATTGTTACATACTTATTCCACACAACCGTGATCCACAAAATGACCAGCTAACCCATATATCTTTGGGAATTTATAAATCACTGCAATTTTATGCCCTTCATTTGGGATTAGTTTTTTACATTACAGTAAATATGTAATATATGGATTAGTACTTACAAGTAAAATTATGCTGCTATGCCTAAAAGTGTGTGATACTGGCCTTAAGACCAGATAGCAGGCTGTAAGTAAAAAGGTAATAGGAAAATTATTAAAGACTTAGTTTTTTAGCAGAAGTATGAGGTTTTATGAAAAGTCAAAGACATACTAAATTGGATAATTAAACACTACTTCATATTTTGTGTTTCTTCACACAGATTTGAATAAAAATAGAGTGAGCAAAAAAAATGCAGTATGAGTATCTGAATCTCTGTTAAAACTTCACAAAAATGTAGGGTGGTATCAAAAGTAGGGCTTCTAAGAATATTAATGGTTTAAATAAAAGAATTCTCAATCATGCCCAACAAAAACAGAATGCTATCCTGAAAAGATCTGATGATATGACTATTTTAGCATTGAATAAATGCTATGTTAGGAAACCAGAAAGTATTGTATGAGCTATTCTAGTGAAAGCACTGCTATCCCAGAATAGGAGTTTAAAAAAAATAAAATAATTCAAAGTGAGAAGAAGGTTCTAGTCCTGCAATTTCTTTATTTAGGAAGGATACTGAAAGTCCTACTTACCTTGAGCTCAACATACTTCTTTCCAGAAGAAGATGTCCTCAAAAACATAAACACTGACAACACTGATGGCAAAGCCAAGAACTGAGGTTAACTGTGTACTCAGGAAACATAACCAGAGTTTAAAGCTCCAGGGGGATATTAGAAATTTGCTAGCCAATGACTGCTATGTGCTTTTCATTCCTCCTCTTCCTGAATGACTGTCTATTGTAGAATCATCCAAATGGGAAATGACTCAGAGTCATCTGGGATGAACCCATCACCAAATCTTGCTGCATCCAAAGCAAATGTTATTATTTATTTCTGTCTCCCCAAAGTTTGCTTTGTACATAGTGGAAAGATACTTTTCCCACATGGTTCTCCAAGGAGAATGTCACTTGAGATTGCTTCTTTGTGGAGGGTGCCTTTGGGCCTCATGAAAGGGTTAAGTTCCTCATTGTTCAAAGAGCTTACTGCTGAATGACATTGACTTAATAATATTTGCTATTTCACTAGCTTCAATAAAATTTACTTCCAAAATAAAGTAAGCAATGAAAACGTTACTCTGAAATCAAGAATTTGTAGATAACCATTCTCATGTTCTACCTAATGCCAGTTATCCATTCCATGTACCATCTTAATTATCTACTAATTCCTACCAAGCTATTGTTGATAAAGGCAGTGGCATGATCAAGAAGCAAATGAACAAGGCAGAACTTCTCATGTGTGCATGTCACATTTTCTATCCATTATTTATCAGTTTTTTTCTGTAACACAAAATTTTCCTAATATTCAAATGATAGCTTCAACTTTTACCTTTGAGATACATCTATATATTTATGAATAAATGTAATGTATGTATTAAAAATAATCAAACTGTTAGAATTTAATTTAAAAGTGCTTTTCCTTTGTCTTGTAGAAATGAAAAGGGAAAGACTATGATAATCTTCATGTAGCTTACTGCCATTTTGAATAAATCTTCAATGGTTCTAAGTGCATTTCACATGTGTTGGGTGACAGCATCACAGAATATTAAACATGGCTGTAATTTTTTGAAGCTCTTCCCTTGAAGAGATAGGGGTCTGTTATAGCTTATATAGAGAGGTTGCCTCAAAACTTCATGTACTCTTAGATGGGGCTTTGGGTGATGACTGGATCATGGGTGTGTGATACTGGATTAGTTCACTGATCTGTTTAGCATAGTTCTGTCTCTGGATGATAGATTTACTGAGGAGGGAAGACAAAACCTGGGTGTGGGTGACACCCCACAATTGACTTGTAGCCCAAATGGAATAAAAAGCCCACACAATGAGCTATTTCTCTTCTTACATGGCTTCCAACATACTGCTTTGCCTTGGAGCCAGTCCACTATGGACTGAAACCTCTACAAACTATGGCTAAAATAAATCTTTCCTTGAATTTGTTGGTGTCTGGTATTCTGTCACAGCATTAAGGAAGTTACTAAAATAGAAGTTTATTTGTCTATGCTTTGAATTTGAGCTAACCTTATGAATTGATTGAACAGCACATACAACACAAATGACACTGTAAGTCCCACAACCTTGGAAGTTTTCCAGAACCCTTTCTGATTCTAATTTCTTTGACTTGGAATATCAACTTGAGACATTCATAGAAAGATATTGGTCTAGATCATTTTGAGACAGTTGATATGGGCTGATGCTCCCCAAGACTTACATTTGAAATTTTTATCCTCCCGCGTTTGTGCAAACCAATTTGCTGCTGGCCACATCTGCACCATGTTTCACGGCCACTCTGGAAATCATTTGCTGTGATGCAGCAAGTTTTGGTAACAGGTCCATCTCAGGTGACTAAGCCACTGCCTCTTTGGATGATTTCACTGTCTTCTATCATTCCTAATCAGGTCTGCAATGAACCACTCTCTTATCTATGACTCAACAGAAAGTTGAATATCATACATGGCTGTCTTTTTAAAATCTTTTTTTCTTAAATAAGCAACCTCCTCTTACCAGATCAGTCCAAATACTCTTCTTCCTTTGTGTGGTCTTGTAAGTTTTATTAAAGCCTTTTCTTAAAGAGATGTTTATGAGTATCAGTGACATTCATCTTGAGTAGAGCAAGTAGAATTGGTACATGAAGAACTGGTAACTCCAAAGGGCTGCTAGCCACACTAAGGATGGCTAGTGATCAGTGACAGAAGCAATGAAAAGAAATTATGGAAACTGTCATCTCCAGCCACCGGAAGATTTCCTGAAAACTTCTAGTAGTTACTAGGTACATCTGACAGGAGGCTGGAGGAGGGCTGCTAACACTAAGAGTTGATAGCTGCTGGCACTTTAAACTCAGGCTGTTAACATTAAAAATAGTTATTCTTTGCCTGTTGGTAATTTCTATAGAAATTGAGCAAAAGAATTTTAAACTGATTGCTAAAAATTTGAAGATAGAAGTTCATACGCATGGGATTCATAGAGCAATAACCAACAGCAAGTACAAACTGCTAGATGTGAGTGGGGAATTACAGGACTTTCTATCCCATTTGACACTTTTTGAATGCAAAAATGAAATTATACAAAACATTTCAGAAGAATCACCTAGGCAACTAATAGGATGATAATAAATACTAACCAATAAGTAATTATCTATTGTAAATAATTCACATATAAATTTTGTTTGCTAATATACATTCAGTGAAATTAGGCATTGAATAAATTATTATTCAACTTAAAGTTTCACTATATAGAAAGGAGTCACATTATTCTATTTCCAGCCTCACTAAATAGTTGAAGAATTGCTTTCCAAAATCTACTAAATTTAGACACCTACCTAAAATGTTTTTATACTTACTATCCTAAGTCGCTGATCAATTTTTTGCCTATACATATCTAGTGTGTACTCAGTGTGTACCCATGGTTTACAAAACTGTCATGAAATGCTTTACCTGTGAGGACTTTGGTCAGGAATATGTGTGTGAGGTGGATGTGAAGAGATAAAGGGACCTTTGAAGTCACAAACCCAAACTTCCTGGGATGTAAGGTTAAAGATTAGAGGATGGTCTACAGGCCAGCAGTCCAAGTTGAATCATAACACATTGACTTAAGATATGTATGCTCTGATCCTTGTCCTTCCCACACTCTGAATAATTACTTCCAGAGTAACCCTCAGTCCAGTTATGTAGCAGACTACTTTGCTTTTTCCTTGTGCACTACAAAATTCCTACACAGATGTCCTTCTTTTGTGTATTATTCTTGCATTCTAGTTATATTACTAAAAAGTCACAGAA
>RJWT010051768.1:0-10652 GCA_004365215.1 Cuniculus paca
CAAAGGTAAGAAAAGCTTGAAAAATTTCCCCCTCTCCTATTTGTATTTTGTAACTATCTACAAGATATTCAGAATACCCTGCTTTTAAATAAGAACATGAACATATCACTCTCTATCTAATGTTTTCTTGTATTCAGATCCTACTCAGGAGGAAACCTAGTTTTATGTGCAATTATTAAAACTCATGCAATTAATATACTTGTAATCTGCCTACCATTTTATCCCCATCTCTTGCTGTATGCACCTTCATTCTTGGTGCTACACCCATCCTGATCCTCTTTATGTTCCTAAAACCTGCCAATTTGGTAGAATTCTGGGATTTTACACAGTCATAATTTGGCCTTAGAAACTTGTTCTCTTTCTTGATCTTATTTATGTTTCTTATCTTGTCTTAAATGTCACTTCCATAAAATGTCTTCTGTGGAAATCCATGTACAATTTTCTTATATAGCACCCCATAGTTTTCTGTAATAGGACATAGAACAATCAGAAGTTCATATTTACCTGTAATTATTTCTGATTTATTTATAAGATTATAAGCTTCATAGAAGAAAGAAATGTATATCCCCATCTCCTTGGAATCACTTTGTCCTAATTAATTATTCACTGACTATAAAAACAAGTAAAGAGATATGAGGGAAAAAGAAGAATCTTTCATTTATGGAGCATTACTCATGTACCTAGCACTTTGATTGACACAGCTGCTAGATGAAAGCACTGAGATTCAGCACAGGTCATTAACTTGATTAAGACTATGTGGCCAGCTGGTTGTGTTGGCACGTACCTGTAATCCACCACTTGGGATGCTGAGGCAGTTGGATTGCTGTGAGTTCCAGGTCATCCTGTGCTACATAGTACGTTCAAGACAGTCTGGACTATAAGCAAAATCCTGTGTCATAAAAACAAAAAACAAAACAAAACAAAACAATACTACTAATGGAAGTAGAGAAGTGCTGAAATAGTATAGTTCTTGCTGCAAAGATAACTTCCAAAGTCGGTGGAATCCTCAGTTTCTCAGAAGCTATTTCTTTGAGCTATTTCCTATTATGGGTTTCTGAGAGGCATCTTTTTCAATAACTACACTATATTTTTGCTCCCTGGGCATTGTGGGCACTTCTATAATTTCTTTGGTTCCCAATCTCTGGTAGTCTTGAGAAATCAGTCATTTCTGAATCTATCCCGTGATACTTGACATTAGCCCATTTGACACTGATTTTTCCACAGATTTTACAGGCTCAAGAAATGTTAGTTTATTTCTTTCCTTCAACACTGCATGAGTCTCTATTTCAGTAAAGACATTCTTTTTCCTTCAGACATCAAAGGCTCTGGAATGGTCAGTCTATTTCTTTGTTTGCTCCATTCAATGTCCCAGAGAGTGCAAGAGTTAAAATCACAATAGACCAGAGTAGAAAATAACAAAGAAAATAAAAGTCAGCAAAAATAGCTTGCTGTTCTGCTGCTTCTCCTGCACAGCCTTTACGAATATTACAAACTGTGCCTATATATACATTTATGTACTCTTATAAATACATCACATGTAAATGTTTTTCTGGATAGTTGGGAGGGCTGAATCAATGCACAGCCATTTTTCCCCTTGTCAGAAGCAATAGAATTTTATTGGCACAATTTCCATTACTCAGCACTGACTATGGTATCTTTGATCACACTAATTAGAGATACTTACACTTTGCACTATGAAATATATCAAATTTATTATTAAAGTTATGTATGTGCACACTTAGAAAATAAATAGGGGTATTAAATATGAAAATATGACATTTATGCCACTAGCTAGAGTGAGAAAGCATTCTAATTAGATAGCAAATATTTTTAAAGTATAGATTTTCATATGTGAATTGTACTATCCAGCTAAAGGTAAAATTGCTAATAAAACTAGAATCCATAGAGGAAGGCAAAGATTTTTTTCTGATCATGAAGTCAATGTGTGCTTATTGGTCAGCTGTTTCAAGCATCAAGATTTTTCATCTGGTGAACAAGGATTATTTGAATTAGCCAGTGCACAAGATAGAATTTCATAGCATTTTGAAGTATGCATTAAAGAAAAAAACTGTTGCTCTTATTTGGAGAGATGGTGGGAACCTATGATTGAGAGACATACTAGTGGAGGAGCCCTGAGACTCAAGCAGTTTGAAAAGATGAACTGGGGAATAGAGAGAGCATTGGGTAGCATATGTGTAAGGCAGAGAATGGGAGGAAAACTGAGGACTTACTTCCTGTGCCCCAAGACTTAAATCATTAAAGATGGAAAAACCCAGATGATGATGATAAATACTTAGATTGTTCCATTAATATTTTTGATATGTTAGTGGCAAATAGAATGCTAAGGGCTGAATGAGATGAATAAACCAGAAATGCTGGGGGATGCCACTGTGGCATTTGTTGCTTGTGTTATGATTTTAAAACATCCTTATTTAGAGACAACTTTCGAGTTCATGACAAAAGTTGCTTTTCCAATCTTGGCAGTTGTGAGAAATTTGTATGACTTGTATAACTTTACCAGCTCTTTCAGACTGTGATACACACGGAGTCATATCATAATACCTGTCCTTCTGAAAAGTGTTAGGTTTCGTTGAACCATAGTTTTCAAAGAGATCTAAGCTGCACATCTAGCTACACAGTACCTTTCACTACTCTTCTAGAATGCCCCTTGTGATTCATCTGTCTGCTGTGTCATCCAGTACTCACCATTGATAGGGATCCCAACTTTGAATTCTAGAAAACTCCACTTGCAAGCAATTTCCAGATCTTAGATATCTATACCTGCTGAGACCTTAAATAAAATTACATTTAACTAAGACTAACTCCTGTTTTCCTAAAAAAGCCAAAAGAAAACAATCATATAACTAAAAGATGTTCTTTCTTCACTTCATGAACATTCGGTCCAGAGATATTTGCCATAAATCCACTTGAAGTTGGGAGAAAGTATTCTTTCTACTCATGAAAACTTTCTTGTGTCCACCTTTCAATGACTAACTTTTGTTTTTAACAGTTTTGAATGTGTTTCATTTACTAAAATCTTTCACAGTGAAAGGCAAAACCAAATATACTTCTAGTCATTTCAAATTTAAATTTTTGTGATATGATTGCTCCTGGAAACACCTATTTTTTTCTGCCATTGACCTCTGTTCCCAACTGTTTGTTCAGATGTACAGTGACTGACATGAAGCAATATTCTCCTCTGATAAAAATTAATCTACATTAACAAGAGTCAGCAGAGGTTAAGGAATTTGCTATGTGAGTTACAATTAAGCAACTGGAAAGAGTCAAAGAGCAAAAAGATTGAGTAATGACTTTTAGGGAGTTGGACACAATTAGGTGGGAAGAAAAAGTGTAACACCCTCGGTAGCACTGTCCTTCTCTTATGCTCTCACTTCATTTTCTCTGAGGTGTACATGTATCACCTCAGCACGGTTCTGAGATTTTTATAATGCAACAAAGGTGATATTTTATGTCACCTCCAAGCTCTACCTCTAAGCAATCATAAGTCTACTTCCTATCTCCATGTTCCATTTTTTCATTTACTGAGGTGAAGGCCACATAAAAACTAATCATTTTACAGTTAAGATTGTGGTGGCATTTATACATTCAGAATGTTGCTCAGCCATCATCGCTTTGTAGCTTAAAAACATTTCTGTCACTCCAAAATAAAGCTCTGAACTGTTGAACAGCTCTCCCCTACACCTTCTCCCAGCCTAGGCAACTACCACACTGGTTTTCTGGTTCAGAAGAATAGAATCAGTATAACATGGAAAATTTTGTGTCTGTCGTCTTCTACGTGGCATAACTTTCTTTAGGTTTCATTCATGTCATAACGTGTATCAGAGCTTGATTTCTTTTCATGGTGAAAAATGGCCTGTTGTGGTTTATACAACTTTCTCATTCAGTTATCTGTTTTTTGTTTGTTTTTAATGTGAACATCTTGTTGTCCTAGCACCACTTTTTGAATGAACTATTTTTTCTCCACTGAATGGTCTGGGTAACCTTGTCTAAAATCGATTAGCTATAGACATATGGGTTTATTTACAAACATTGAATGCTATTGTATTACTTTGTAGACTCATAGTTTTGTCAGTATCAAGGTGTTTTTGTTTATTTATTTGTTTGACTTTGTGGTAATGGGGATTGAACTCAGTGCCTTTGCTTTTTTCTTTTGAGACAGGGTTTTGCTAAATTGCTATGTTGCCCAGGCCAGGCCTGAACTTGCAGTACTCCTGCCTCAGAGGTCCACAGTGCTGGGATTACAGGTGTGCACCAAGATTCCTTAGCTAGTATCACATTATTTTGATTAACAACTCTTGGTAGTAATTCTGAATAGGGAAGTTCTCACTTGCTTTGCAAGATTGTACAGACACACATTGTTAAACCTCTGATACCACTCTTCACAGGTGCAAAGGGTTGGGATGTTCAGTTGCCCATTGGCCTTGGGATGACACCTAGGCTCAGGTAGGGCTCTTTCTGTGTCCTTTCATCACTGTACTTTGGCATTATAATCCACTGACGATGAACTGACTGACTTCTTATATCTGATACGAATCTAATCAAGATTGGGCTTTGAATTCCCATAGTTTTTGCCTAATGGTTTTCCATTCATTGTATGTCTTTAGAACTATTTTCAATGACTTTAAATGCTTATATGTTTTTTAAGTCTTGTTGATTTCACTGGGGAGTGGGTAGAGCCCCTCAGATTGTTGTGCTTGAAGTCAATGACGCCTCTCACGCGAGTTCTCAATTCCTCTGAAATAGAGATGAATTTTTAAGCTAACATGGAACTCTTAATTCTATAGGGCAGAGATTAAGATGAATAGAAAGTATGAAGCATTGCTTATAACGCTAAAAACTCAGAAGAAAAAGGAAGACATGGAGACATATAGATAATCAGTCTGCTGAAATTAAGACAGTAAATCAGGGTATTTATTACCCTCTGCTGCAGGAAGTCTCATGCTTCTTGAAGTTGAACTATGCTGCAGTTTGGTACCCACCAGTGTTTATTTATTTTGTATTAGGAGTAACTAGCACTCATTGATTTCTTACTATGAACAGGAATTGTAAAACAAAAACCCTAGATAAGTTGTCTAGCTTAATTTTCACAAGCATGGTTCATGGTATATGTTATGACATCCTTTTATGAATAAGAATATTTTATTTTGAAGAAATTAAGTAATTGCTTCAAGAAGAGGAGGTGAATTAGTAGGTCTAGGAACCCCTTTCAGATATGTCTAAATTCCAGATTCTGGAGAACTATAATATTCTTCTAAATGTAAATCTCTTTAATATGGACTCTTCTGTTGTTGATGTGACATACCAGAAGCAGTTGAATGTCAAAAGTTGCTGAGAAAACACCTGAATTTATACATTGATATTCATAGTGGTGTATGTATTTTCTACTGAATAACTACTACCATTGACCTGAGAAGGATGGGTCAGCTGCTATTTTTCTTTCCTTCCAATGAGGAATGAGTGATTCTAGGAGATTTGAGATTTTCTTTTGCTAGTGCCTCTCATCTGTCACCAAGATCCTTTCCTACTTCTCTGTAAAAGGACAAAAACAGAAGCAAGAAAATGGTATAGTCAGTGGCCCACCCACATATGTCAGTTCCCTGAGAAGAATATTTGTGGTGCTTTAACATCAGTTTATTCTTCTGGTATCACTTATGAACTGATCTAGTTAAAGAGACTGATCTTCACATCTGTAAGCAAGATCACAATAAGCAATTCACCCACAACTTCTCTGATGTTGATCTTTCTTACCCTATAACCTATCTTTACTTCCAAAATCTGTTACCATGTCTGAAAATCTCTAATGCTTTTCACAACAGGAAGAAAAGGAAAAATATCCAGTTTACAAAATGCTTAGTATAATATTTTATAATGTAAAATATAATATAAATTTTCGTTTCTGTAATTTAAATGCACCAACTAGCAAAATCATAGCATATAAAGCAACTCAACACAATTATGAAAAGGAACACATAAATACATTTGTGAAATACTTTCATATACCTTTACAGAAATCAGTGTGTTAGCCCAAAACAGTTGCAAAAGGTGTAGAAAATGTCTTTGTGTGTGTGTGTGTGTGTGTGTGTGTGTGTGTGTGTGATGCTGGGGATCAAACCCAGTCTTTACATGCTATGCAGTGCTGTCACTGAGCTATATCCTTGGGTCCTAAATGCCTTAATTCAGAAGCTTGAAATAATATGTGAGTATCATATTCTTAGTAAATGGAAAATATATATTTTAAAACAAACCATGGAGAAAACAGTGATTATTTCTGACAGCATAATTCTCAATCAGAACAATATAAATGAAATGATAGCAAAATACTATCTTCTATTATTGAAGAATGTTATATTAATGAACAGATGAATAAACCAGTCAACCTAGAAACCAAAGAAAACTCAATGTATATGTATTGAGGGATTTGGGTGGAGTTACATTCTAAATAGATTATAGTACAAAAATATCTTGTAAAATATTTTTTTTTACTAAAACGACCTAAACTCGTCTTATGAAATGAGCCTTGAACTATTAAGAATCTGTCATTCTAGTGTATTATGCGCACTTAAAGGATATTCTATTTATTGGATAGCAGCTCAAAAACTAGAAGACAGATAATAGCTGGGTTAAAAAGAAACAGTAAAATATATATTTCTAAAGTTTATTCAATATAAAATTTAGAAAAAAGAAAACCTAAAAAGTGTAACAAAAAAAGGTCATAAAATAACCATAGGAGATGATTCAAACATATTGGAATGATTTCATGTTTAATTATTAATTGGTTAATTTTTAGTGATACTAAAATGCAAACCTGTTGATTTAGTATTGCTTTTTGGTAAGAAAAATCAGAAATAATGTTGTATTCTTTTGTTTGACTCTTAGTTTTACATGACATTAAATATTGATTTGTCTGGTACTGGTAGTATTAATGTTAACAATTGAATAAGACAGAATCTACCAGGCTTCTTTACTGTAAAGTTAATTGTCTTCTCTTGTAATCAATAAATATTTTTTGAGGTGATACATTGAGACTATGTAAATATTGTGTTCATCATAAATTTTCATTTACTAATTTTAACTTTAAATCATCTGAATCAATCAAATGAAGATTTCTAATTCTATTATTCCTTCTACCTCATTTGTTAGCATTATATTGCAAAAAAACATTACTCTGCTATTTCCTCATTCGTATTAGAATGAACTCGTTAATCACCGTCATTAAACTGACCATGTTTCATATTGTGTTGTTTTATTTTGATGATCTAATAATTCCAGATTTGATTATTAGGAGGCCTTGGAGCTGGATCTTAGATCCTTCTGACATGACTTCATCATTTTAAAAGCATCTCCTGACTTTCTATCATAAGATATCCTAGGCTCACTTTGGACTTCCTCTGTCACAACCTAAGGTTCAACCATTTCTCCATGGAATCCAGGCTCCTGTGATGGAGACTGGTACTAACAAAGCCAGGTATGGGGATGAAAGTTGCTAAGCTGATTCGGATGTCCTTGTTCTTAGATCATTTCAATTCATAGAGCTAAGAAATACAGTGTATACATGTGTATTTGTTTAACTATGTTCAGGTATATGCATATATGTACCAATTGAAATCAGTGAGATTCACACTTTAGTTTCAATCCAGTTCTGCAGGGCCAATTCTGCTTTTCAAGCATTCTTTATAGCTTCTTTCATTTAGAATGCGAAGAGTGATTCTTTCCCTTCGGTACTTGAGAACATGGTCAAGGCTTCTGTGCCTAGTACTGTTGATACCTCTGGGGAGACATCCTCTTCCTCCACTCAACTGCCTTTCGCTTACCACTCTATAGGGTTTTCACCTTTGCTCCCTCACTGCCAGTGCACCCTGGGGATTTCCGCACTATTCTGCTTGGGTTCTTACACTTGGACCATGCACTCACCCCACTGAATTTACTCTTTCACCACCAAGAATTCCTAGTTCCATATTCCACCTGATGTTCTCTAGATTGGAGATGGAAAGAAGGAAGGAAGGAGAGGGAGGAAGGGAAAGTATCTAGAAGGAAAGAAGGAAGGAAGAAAATGAAGGAAGAGCTTTGAATATAAATTCCACAGCAATATTAATGGAAATGAAAATTAAAAATGATCATTTCATATGATATCAATATTAAAAAGATGAACCAACTGAATTTGGCAGTTTGAAACAAGCATATCTAATCAAGTTGGATTCAAAGTAGGCATCGGAGATGTTTTCTGATTCTGAACTACTAAAGAAATTCAGCGTATTACTGGATTAAAGGAGAAAGAAATATGATAATTTCAATAGATACAAAGAAAAAGCATTTGATAAAATTCAATGCCCCTTTCTGATAAAATTTAAATGAATATTAATGTATGCAATCTGAAATAGTAGGGATGCTCACATTTTAAAAAATATTTATTCATGGAATGAAAATTTCCTTCAGTCTATGGCTGGCTGGCTCCAAGGCAGATACAGCATTATTTACTACATACTTTTTCTATCAGGAAAATGTGTGTCAATGCTTCATCTTAAAAACAGGTGAAATACTTAATTAGGAGTTCCTATAATTTGAATCAATGTTGCTTGCAGGGTTCTTTGTACTTTACATTTCTTATCATTAGATCACTATAATAGTTTTTCATTTTTTAAAGACTGGGCACTTCTTTTATTAAGATTTCATTATTTTAATTAATTCTCATAGTAGCCCTAAAAGATGGATTGGTATTATGTGATTATTATTGCTTAGAGACTCAGAGCATAATGAATTACTACCTATATTTGGAGTTGAATTCTAACTACCTGGTTTGAATTCTGATTTCCCTCTCATGTTTATACACATAACAAAGGTACTTAACTTCTTGTTTCAGTTCTTTCATTTGTGAAACCACACTTACCTAAGAGGACTGATGTGAAATTTAAATAATATATGTAAGACATTTTAAATCAGTGCTGGTTCAAAGAGTTATATAAATGTTATAACTATTTCAAAGACAGGAAGGCTTTTGAATACAGAAAATTAGATTATTCACTCTAAGTAATTAAACTAGAAATTGATGTATTTGATAGAGCAAATGAGTTCTGTCCTCATGCTCCTGATGACTTTTTTGCTTATCTTGATGCTTATTTAGATAATTTTTGTATTGTTTTATGGTTGATTGGTGATGCTTGCTTAAAAATTTCCCATGTGGAAAGCATTTCAGGTAAACACAAATCTCTACCTTTTACTCTTTATGAAAAGCTTTGTACTAACAGAAAGTTCTTGAAAAATTCTAAGTCATTCACTCGTATAGATTTTAAAAAATGTATTATTAAATGAAGTCAGATCATCTGATATGCATTATGTGCATAAAATCATTAAAATACATCCCACTGTGGAATTATGCAAATGACTCACATAGGGAACATTTGAGAAATAGTTTTGTGAGCTCAATCTTAGTATAGATTTTAAGGGTTTGATTTTGCACATGTACTGAGTTCTTGACATAGTCTAAGACAGGAACATTCAGAAACATTGAAGGTATGGTTTTACCTCTGAGTGATTCAGACCTGTAAGGTTGGCATAAACAAAGAAGCACAAAGCGGTTGTGATACTTGCACAAAGATAAGATATCCTGGCAATACCAAAGTGACAGTAACTAAGAATAAATACCACCTAAGTGATCAAGGTTTTCATGGAAAAAGAAAAGACACACAGATACTGGGAGAAGGATCACTTTTCTGAAGCCTTAGGCACAGAGAGGAAAGAGGAGTGGGATTAGTCTTGTCAAGGACTGTTTCCTTTGGTTTGCTTAAATGGGCAGGATTTGAATATGCTTTTAAAGTGCTAGGAATAAATCAGTGAAAAAGAGAACTACTTGATGGAGTACTATTTTGTTTAAAGTGTCAAATCTAAAGCCTGGAGGAGGATGACATCACCAAGAATGTCAGCATCTGGAACACCAGGAACACGCTGTCTACAACAAACACCAATAAGCTGGAAAAGACTGCTACAGTCTGGCAAATAAATACATGAAAAAATGTTCAACATCAATGATCATTAGAGAAATGCAAATCAAAACAACACTGAGATTCCATCTCACTTCAGAAAGAATGGCCAGGATGAAGAAAACAACCAATAACAATGCTAAAGAGGCTGTGGTGAAGAAGGAACCCTTCTCCACTGTTGGTGGGAGTGCAGACTGGTGCAACCACTGTAGAAATCAGTCTGGAGGTTCCTCAAAAAGATGAGATTGGAAGTCCCATTTGACCCAGCTATTCCACTACTGGGCATATTCCCAGAAGTACTGAAAACATCATACCACAGTGATATATGTGCACCCATGTTTATAGCAGCATAATTTGTAATAGCCTAATCTTGCAAACAACCCAAACGCCCATCAACTGAGAAATGGATAAAAAAGATGCGGTATTTTTATATAATAGAGTACTACTTCAGCTATAAAGAATTATAACATTGAGGCTTTTATAGGTAAATGGATGAGACTTGAGACCATACTCATAAGTGAATTTAATCAAACCCACGTGTGTAAAACATCACATTGTCTCCCTAGTGTAAGAAACTGAAAGAGTAAATAAGATACAAAATCTTCAATAAATATTGTGAAAGGGTAATAAACTGCTCAAAAGGAAAAAACAACTCAG
>RJWT010051769.1:0-10662 GCA_004365215.1 Cuniculus paca
AAGACCCAGCCAGGCCTGGTGGTGCACACCTGGAATCCCAGCATTGGGAGGCTGAGGCACGAGGATCATCATGAGTTCAAGACAAGCTTGGGCTACATAGCGAGATCACAGTCAGTCTGAACAATGTATTGAGACCCTGTCTCAAACAAAACAAAACAAAACAAAACAAAACAAAACAAAACAAAACAGTGCTCAGAGTCTGAGGCAGAAGAATCATTGCGAGTTTGAGACTAGCCTGGGCTACAAAGTAAGTTCAAGACCAGCCTGAACGGCATAGTGAGACCCTGTTTCAAAAAGACAAACAAAACAAAACAAGACCCAAGGGGAAGTAGATACAAGATGCGGTTAAACAATACAGTGAATGTTTACATTTTTAAAATTTTGTTACAGTGAAAGCCACATTGCCATGAACCCCCCTCAAAATGCTCTCCCTTGGAGCACAGTCGTCCCTCATCCTTGCAGAGTCTGTAGTCCTCTTTCACGAGTGTCTTTGTGTGTGTGTGTGTGTGTGTGGCATTGGGGATTGAACTCACGACCTTTCACTTTCCAGGCAGGCGCTTAGGCCACTGAGCTAGATTGCCGGCCCTGGTGTTTTTGAGACAGCGTCTCACTATGCCGTTCAGGCTGGCCTTGAGCTCACTTTGTAGCCCAGGCTGGTCTTGAACGCACAACGATCCTCCTATCTCAGCCTCCCAAGTGCTGGGATTACAGGAGTGCACCACCAGGCCCAGCCTCATGAGTGTCTTTAACCTGCAGCTGCCTCAGTGTTCTGCAATGATTTGAAACATTTACCTTTTGCAGTCACTTTAACTTCAAGTAAGAGCCAGAAGCCATGCAGCACCAGGGGCCATGAGCAAGGCAGGTGACCACGCAGCACCGTCCTTTGACAGAAATGGCCATTAGCACCTTGAATAAATTCAGGACATAGAGGCAGCCACAAAAAGACACGAAAGAGAACTTCTAGAGCTGCTTCAAAGGCGCCATGAATGATGGATTAAGCGTTCCAAGCCAGAGTGGGCGTTATGATGAGAATTAATGGCAATGTTCTATTCTAATAATTTTATTTACTTATTTATTTATATCTTTTTGAGACAGGGTCTTGCTGTGCAGTTCAGGCTGGCCTTGGGCTCACTTTGTAGCCCAGGCTGGTCACAAACTTGCAAGTATCCTCCTGCCTCAGCCTCCCAAGTGCTGGGATTACAGGAGTGTGCCACCACACCTGGCTTCTAATAAATCTTTTAAAAATGTAACTGTTCCCCATATGTTTAAATCATACATGGTTAGGTCGAATATCCTCTATTCCCAATGTGTGGGACCAGAAGAATTTCTGATTGAGGATTTTTTTTTTAGATTTTGGAATATTTGCCCCCCCATAACCAGAGGTAACTTTATACACTATTTGTACTTTGCCTGGGTCTTGACTTGACCCATTCCACGAGGTCCTGTGAGGGATTTTCCACTCCTGACAGCCTGCAGAGCTCAGGAAGCTTTGAATTCTGCAACATTTCAGACTGTGGATTTTTGGATTAGGCACGCTCAGCCTGTAAAATGAAAATGAAGTGCTCCCAAAAGGAAGTTCTGCTCTTTGTTTGAAAGGAACCGTGCTGGGGAAAACATCAAACTCAAGCAGAAGCAGTCACCCTAGTGTGAGGCTCCCCCCTGCGCCATCGGGCCAGTCATCTTCCAGCTTTCTCTCCACCCGCCTCATCTAAGGGGCTGATTTCTTTTTTAGGAGTTGGTGTTCTGTTTTGTTTTGTTTTGCTTTGTTGTTTTTTTTTTTTTTTGAGATAGGGTCTCGCTATGTAGCCCAGGTTGGCCTTGAACTCGAAGTGACCCTCCTGCTTCAGTCTCCCAAATGCTAGGGTTACAGATGCGCACTGCCACACCTGGTTCTTGTAGAGGCATTTTTTAAAACCCTAGCTCGACCTTTATTTTTTGAATGACAGGAGGTCTTTCTGCCTCCCCTGTGCCTCTCAGATGAAATTATTAACATCGTTTCTGTCCCCAGGAATACAATGTTTTTTGCAAGTCTATTTCTTGATTTATAATTTTAGTACAAGTTGTTTTTATAGGCAAACCTATCCATTTTAAAGTTATCAAATCTATATCCTTAATATGAGAAAAAAGAGAGCAATTTTACTTCAAATATTTGTAAAACTAAGGCATAGTTTGCATAATAGCCCAATTTATCTTCCTCTTTTTGGTACCAGTGATTGAACCCAAGGCTGCATACTTGGCTACATCCTCAGGCCTTTTTCTAAGATTTTTGGGACGGTCTCGCCATGTACATCAGCTGGCCTTGAGCTCCCTGTGTAGCCCAGACTGGCCTCGAATTCTCGGCGATCCTGGTGCTTTGGCTTCCGGGTGCTAAGATAACAGACGTGCACCACCACACCCTGCTGACTTCTTATTTTGAGACAGAATCTTGCAAAGTTGCTAACTTGTCCAAGCTGGGCTCAAACTTGTGACCCTTCTGCCTCGGCCTCCCAGAGTTCTGGGATTCCAGGCACCATGCCTGGCTACACTCCGTCCTTTTTAGGGCCAGCTCTGAGGTTTCAGGAAATGCGTGCATCCTGCGAGGTTGCCCCAGATGAGACACAAAACAGGTTATTGCTCCAAATTCCCTGTGCCCCTTTATATTTGAGTATTTTTAAACATAAGAAGAGTGGCAAAAGCCAGGGGACTATGACTGTGATTCCTCAGAGGCAGAAGGTTTCTTTCCTAGGTGATGAAAATGTTCTAAAATTGACTATGGGGATGGTAGGACAAGGCTGTGAGTATACTAAGAACCATTTAATTGTACATTTCTAAATGTGTGAAGTATATTTTGTGTGGATCTCAGTAAAGCTGCTGAATTCAAATTTAATGGCAAAGGTTTTATTTATTAATTATTATTGTTATTATTATTACTTTTTGTTTTTGCAGCACCGGGGATTGAACTCATAGACCTCGTGCTTGCCAGGCAGGCACTTAGGCCACTGAGCTAAATCCCCAGCCCTTGTCTTTTTGAGACAGGGTCTCACTGTGCCATTCAGGCTGGCCTTGAGCTCACTTTGTAGCCCAGGATGGTCTCAAAGTCACAACGATCCTTCTGTGTCAGCCTCCTGAGTGCTGGGATTACAGGCGTGAGCCATCACGCCCAGCAATGGCAAATGTTTTAAAAAATATTATTTGTGGGGGATTCACATTCATGTGACAGTTAACACCCTAACCAATAGCTGAAAACATGTTTGTTTGTTTGTTTGTGTTTTTGGTGTCTTGAAACAGGGTCTTGCTATGCAGTCCAGGCTAGTCTTAAACTCACTATGTCACCCAGGTTGGCCTTGAAACTTGCTGCAATCCTCCTGCCTCAGCCTCCCAAGTGCACTCACTATGTGTGCCACCATGCCTGGTGTGAGAATGCCTGTTTTTACTCAGTTATGCAGAGCGACCATTATTAGACAAGAAGTTGACACCACAGAAGCTTACGTTTTCTTCTTTGCTCTTTTCCAGATGATTTCTAGCTTGCGGTGGGGTTGCAGGTGATATTTTTTTAATCATATTTTTATTATGCTTGTTTACTGTTGCTATAATGAAATGTGATTGATTTTATAGGTAAATCTTACATTTGAAGGCTTTTCAGATATCTGTTACTATTTGTTCTAATAGTTTTTTGACTTACTGATTTTACTGCATTATATAATTATATCATGTTCAAATGGTGGCTGTATTCTCAATTCCCATCTATCTCTCGTTAGTTTTTCTCTTTCAATGAAACATTATTTAGGGTTTATGTATAGTTCTGTATAAAGTATTAACTATGATGAAGACATCCAAGTTAGGGAAAGCCTCTAAATTGTCTGTGTTGTTTTTTAGGAGACTTGCAAAGTTCAAAAAGTTCCTTTTTTTTTGTCCCTTAATTTGCTAAGTGTCTCAATTTGTAATAATAAACAGATGCAAACTTACTTGTCCAAATCAATTGCAATCACCATAATTTCTTCTTGGTCTACTGATAACTGCCAATTACATTGAAAGATTTTTAACAATTCTGACCTGTCTTTGAGTTTATGGTATATATCCTACTTGATCAGGATTCAACAGAAGATTGAACAGGTTGTTATTTGATTCAGGATTTTTGCATCCATGCTCACAAACCTACAACCCTCCTTTGTTGTAGGCAGCCCTTTTCTGGATTGGATCAGCTTGGATTAGCATCTAAACATGATCCTGCAAGAAAGATCGATGGATGGGAAATCCAGTGGGAAATTTTCATGAGGGACCAGACTCTCTCCTGGTCTTAAAGTGTCTGCCCACCAGTGGCTTATTAATTTCAAAGGAGAGGGAAAATATCAGCTAAATAATGAAGGAGTTGGACACAGGGTCAGCTGGGTAATCAACACTAGCAGCATCATAAGGAACCTTGGGATGTCAGCCGTTTCCCAATGGGCTGGGATGGTGTAGTTCAGACTGGTCCTAAGCTCACTATGTAGCTCTTAAACTCACAGTGATCCTCCTGCCTCAGCCTCCCGAGTGCTGGGATCACAGTTGTGTGCCACCGTACCCAGCGGAAACCTCTGCTTTTTAAGAGGAGAAGGGATGTCCTTCCAAAATGTCACTGTCACAAATACAGAAATGTTCCACATTAAAGGAGACTAAAGAGACACAACGGCTAAATGCAGTAACATTCCGAGCCGCCGGGGGAAAGACCAATGTAGGTCTCATGGAGTCAACTGACCAAAGGGACCACCAGCAGATCAGATAAAGGTGTTGCATAAACGCTACATTTGCTGAGGTTGATTACAGCAGTTATGTAAGAGAATAGCTCTGAGGCAACCCACTTGGGACCCCTTCTGTCCCTCTGACAGAAGCTTTCTTTCTTTCTCCCAATAAATACATTCTGCTCTTAACCTCGTTGTTCCT
Organism: Cuniculus paca; assembly: GCA_004365215.1. Classification (NCBI taxonomy): domain Eukaryota; kingdom Metazoa; phylum Chordata; class Mammalia; order Rodentia; family Cuniculidae; genus Cuniculus; species Cuniculus paca. Next base: position 4,900 of record RJWT010051769.1, read on the forward strand.
AAAATTCATTCTTCGATTTTAGAAAAGAAATAAAAGAGAGAGAGAAAGAGAGACTAGCTCTGGTCTTTGTAAATATACATTGAAGCATTGAAAGGCAGAGGGCCACAATGTGTATGATTCACTTCTAAAGGCTTCAAAAACCCTATGTACGTATTGAAGAGCTCAAGCTAGCTGGGACGGTAAGACCTGCCCTGCTGTCCCTCTCCCCAGACTGCTAAAGCTAGCTGCAAAGTTAACAGAAACGTTTCACCCAGGGATGTGCTGCAGCTGTTAACTATCCTCCCAGTTCCTCCCAGGGGCTACTGCTACCTCCCAGGGGAGATGCCTGGTTTTCTAAATTATAGACTGCAACATTGTTGCTGTTTGAAAGTATATCCCTAAGGGCTGAGGCACCAGGATAGCAATTTGCACTGAGCCTGAGCAATACTGCAACTTAGGCTGATCCTATCTTAAAATTAAAAAAAATTATAAGAGGGTTAGGGACACAGTTCAGTGCCAAAGCCCTGGGTTCAATCCCCAGGGAAAGAGGATAGGGTGTTTCTGTAAGAACAGAGCATCACAAAACAGCCAGCTTACTGTTCCCTACCGGGAAGATTGCAGACAAGGAACTATTTCCAGCCATTGTACAGAGTTTCAGATAAAGTGTTTCTGAGTCAGACTCGATGGCACACACCTGTAATCTCACCTATTCCAGAGGCTGAGGCAGGAGGATCACAAGTCTGAGTCCAGTCTAGGCAATTTAGCGAAAGCCTAGATCAAAATAGAAAAATAAAAAGAGCTGAGGATGTAGTTCAGGGAGAAGGGTCTGGTCCTCAGTATCAGAAGAGTTTCCAGCCACAGTGAGCCACGCTGATAACAACACTGTAGCATCCTGTGAAACAAGGCCCTGGGTCTACTTTGCAGCTCAGACCTGATGTTGACTCGGTCATATCCATCGCTGCTTTGCTCTGAACCTATCAACACATCATTTCCTTTATATTTTGCCCAAATTCTTCTCTTTCTCTAAATCCTATAACCCCATTACAGGTCCTCCCTTGTTGCAGTGCAGCAACAAATCTGACTTTGTCCCTGATAACTAGGGTGAGTGGGAGGATAGATAATGACAGAGCTAAAGCAGCGAAGGAAATTACTAATAAAAAGTCGGAATAAAGAGTATTTGTGGTCAGGCAGGGTGGCACACACCTATAATCCCAGCACTCAGGAGACTGTGAGGCAAAAGGATTGCCATGAGTTCGAGGCCAGCCTGGGATATATAGAGTTTAAGGCCAGGCTGAACTACACAACGAGACCCTGTCTCAAAAAACCAAGGGAAAAAGAAGTGTTTGTGTTTGTTTTTCTGTATTTAAGCAGATTGTCTGTAAAGTTGAAATTATTTCCAAATAAATTGGATTTTTGTTGTCATTGTTGTTCTTTAAGAAACTAAGTTGGTGTGAACCCGTGTCTAGCAAACATTTCCAGGCAAAGGAAGAACTTTTATGCTATATTTTATGTTGCAATTGAGTACATACTTAGTCGTCCACATTTTGAGAAATGCTCAGTACCATCTTCTATGAATATTGATATTTTATTGAATTTGCTTTTTAAATGGTTATGACTTGCCCATGGGAATCACTTGTGCTTTGAAAATTTCTTGAAAAGACCCCAGCTTGATAGTAAGACAACGTTACCCTCTGTGGTTTAGGGTTTTCCGACCAGTGGACAAAGTTCTGGACTACACTTCCCAAAGTACCTCGGAATAGGCCAGTGGGTGGGGAGGAGAGGTCTGAGCTCTGATTGGACATAGAGGGGTCTGACCTCATTGCCAAGGGCGTGGTCCTCAGGCTTGCTGGGAAATGTAGGCGAGCCTTGGACGAACGTGGCGGAGTTTGGGAAAGGACCGGAGATGCCCAATGACTGCTGGGAAATGAGGGTCCGCGCTCCATCTCCTGGGATTTGTAGTCCCGTGAGACCTTGCGGTCTCTGCATCTTTAGGTTCTATGTGGGTAATCAAGCCTTGCACTACTAAACTAGGATTCCTTAAGTCATCGATCGAAATCAGCTACTGTGGCCTCCTCTAGTGCATGGCTCAGGCCTCACAAACCACAGGGGCTCCATGGAAAGATAGGGAGGGAAGCCTGGAAGGGCTTCCTGGTGGAGGGGCCAGGTTTCCCCCTTGCTGATTTGACTCAGGAACCAGCCACAAATGCTGTGTATCACACGCTGCTCTGATGCATAAACATCCACTCAGATTGTCTGCACTCCTCACCTAGGACGGCTCTACCCCTGAGCTGATGCTGAGTGCTCGCCTTGTCCAGGAGGCCCTGTCGGGGCCCAGATGAAGCTACAGATCTGACCTACCTGGGGGAGGTCAGGGAGCAAAGGAGCAGAGATCTGCCTCATCTCAGGGTCTCCAACGTGGTCTCACACGGGAATCTGCACTCAGCAGGCCCCATGTGACAGGCAGCACTGGGGACACAGTTGGTCATACCCAGCCCTGCCCATCTACCCGGTCCCCAAGCGTGCCCAGCCTGGCTGATTAGGAGACAGGGGCGTACCAAAAGCACCCCTCAACCTGCTAGGGTGAGGGAAAGGACAGGTCTTCAAATTGGGTGCTCACCCTGCAGAGAATGGGGGCAAGGGGAAGGTTCCCGACATGTGCAAAGGCCTGGAGGGAAACAGTAAGGAGTGAAGGTCAGGTGGCCCAGTGAGCCTCAGATCTGGGCGTTGCAGTCCTCTACCATTGGGGGAGAGGGGTTTGAGACAGGGTCTCACTATGTATTCTAGGCTGCCCATGAACGATGTAGTCCAGGTTGGCCTTGAACTCATGGCAGTACTCCTGCCTCAGTGTCCTAGGTCCTGGGATTACTGGTGTGTGCCACCAGGCCAGCCCCCTCTACCATTTTAGGGGGTGGATATTGTTATCCCCATTGTACAGAACTGGACACTTAGGGCCCAGCAGGCCTGTGCTTGAGGTAGGTGAGAACCCAGGCCATCTGGCTCTAGAATGCAGCAGGCAACCACCGTGCAGCCTCGTCAACTCTCTGGAATGGATACTCCGTGAGGGCCGGGATCATGACGCTCACGGTAGTAGTCATTGGCGTTGGCCTGATGTCTCAGTGCCCTGAACGGAAGCCTCCTGATTCCAGGCCACTCCCCCATACGCCTTCCACCCTTCCTGTGTGGCTATAAGGCTGGAAATGACTGTGTAAGTAACTAAGTCTGTGCTGGAGGTGACAGGGGTGGCTTGTCCTATGGCTGAGGGAGGGACAGGGGTAGAGACTAAGAACAATCAGGGTCACCTCCCCATTCCTGGACTCCACGATCACATCAGGATCAGGGGTATGATGCCCCCAACAGTCCTGTCGGTAATGCTGAGGGCCAGGCCAGCAACTCCTGGGGATCCTCACTGCCCCCCAAGACACAAGTATGAAAATTGGTGAGCAAGCCAGGGCGCCCGTGGCTTTCGTTCAACCGCTTCTCAAATGTTCATTTTCCCAGCCTCACTCGAACATCCCTTGAGCTGTACAAAGTAGGGGCAATTGTGCACGTTATGATGAAACTGAGGCGCAGAGAAGGGAAAAAGAACACACTCATGGTTTCATAGGAAGGAAGAAGAGGGCGGCACATTTTGAGCCTGAGCTTCCTGGCTGGGAGGCTAGCTTCTTAGCTTCAGGGGTTCCTGAGCCCTCCATTTGTGTCTGAACACTTGCCCCCACGAGTGTGAAGAGCGCGAAATAGGAAGTGCAGTCTCCTCTCCCGGCAGAGCCTGATGGGATGGTACTATCTGGGGAACCAAGCTTGTGGCACACTAATGAACATGAAGCAAAATTAAATGCGCTCCTTGCAATACGTGCCACAGCACTGCAATGACTGACAGGACCTGGGTCACAGGGGCAGCAAGAGGGAGCACGACGGGGTGGAGACCTCAGCAGCGCGTGCATGTATGCTCCATCATCCTAACTCTCTGGGCTCAAATATTAACCGTAAAAAGCAACACAGGCCAGGTCCTCATCGCTCAGGGTCTGGCCCTTTCCACGCCCTCCACCCCCAGCCCAGACGAAGACTGGCAGTGCCCCACTACCCCTCAAGTCGGATTCCACAAGGCTTTATTGGCTCCTGACTTAGCTGGTGTCCGCACTTCCAGGAAAGGCAGGAGAACGGAAGGGGTCCTGGTCCCGCCAGAGGCCCCCGGGAGCGCCCAGCCCGCCGGGGGTGGGGGGCACTTCCGCGGCGGGCCCGGGGAAAGGGCGCTATGGAAGACACAGTGCACGCAGCGGGCACAGACCCCCCGCTAGAAGGGGAACTCGCAGACGTAGTAGAGGCGCCGCTCGCAGTCGTGGTCCCACCAGGAGCCGTCGTCCGAGGCCTGCGCCACACAGTTCTCCAGCGCGCCGCCGTTGGGCTGGTTGGGGCTGAGCGGGTGCGGCGCAGAGCTCGGCCGGGCCCCCGGCTCGGGGCTGGGCGCGCGGTGCCAGGCGAAGAAGGACACGCGCTGGCCGTTCTCGAAGAGGTAGAGCCCTTCCGCGCGCCGGTCGTGAACGCCCAGCCACACCGGCCAGTTGTAGGGAGCGAGCGCCGCGCGTAGGTAGCGGGTGAGCGCCTCCATCTGCTGGCGGTCGGCGGGCTGCGCCAAGCTCCCGCCCCGCGCCGCGCACCGCGCCTGCGCCACCGCCTGCGCCTCGAAGTCGCGCGAGAGCAGGAAGCACTTGTGGCCCAGGCGCAGCCCCTTCAGGCAGCCTGCGGGAGGGGTGAGGCGGGCGGGAAAGGGGCGGGATCAGAGCGGACAGGGGCGGGGAGAGGGCGTGGCCACAGTCTCCTCGGAAGGGCTGGAAGGCGGCCGGGTCGGAAAGGTGGCCAGCGATAGGGCGGGGTCAGCGGCTCAGGGGCGGGGCCAGGGGCGGGGCTCCGCACGAGTAGGTTCAGCGTGGCTGCGCTCGGAGGAGTCTTACCACCGCCCGTCCCACTCTAACCGCCCGGCTGGCTACACCCCGCCGTTCTCCTCTCGCCCCTGACCCTCTCGTCCAGGGTCCCCATTACTCCCCAGTCCCCCACGTGGCCCGGCGGCACGCGTTCACCTTCCAGGCGGCCGTGCAGGCGCTCGGCGCGGCCCTGCGCCTCCTGCAGGACTTCCACGGTGTCGCGGGTGTCGCGCGCCGCCTCCTGCAACTGCCGCAGCCCCTGGGTCAGCTGGACCACGCGGGTGTCCAAATCGTGCAGACGGACGTGCAACTGGTGCAGGCCTGCGTCCAGGCCGGCAAGGCGGCCCACTGCGGGAGACGGACGGACAGACAGGACGAGCACTGCAGGGGGAGCCTGAGGGCACAGCCCCCCCCCCGTGCCTTGGCATCTGGGGCTCGAGAGGGCGGAATTGGTGGGAGGGCCCGGAACTTGTGGAAGAAAGGGCCCAATGGCCTGAGCTCCTGGGAGACAGGTCAGGGACGGGGAGTCCTGGGGGTGGGGGTCCGGGCTGGGCAGTGAGCCAATGAAAGGGCCCCCGTGGCAGCTACTCACAGATATAAGTGATGGCGTCCTCGGGGGTGGGAGTGGGGCTAGGGCTGGGGCTGGGGCTGGGGCTGGGGCTGGGGGAGGCCGTTGGTATTGCTTCCTCTTCTTCCCCCTGGTTCTCTTTTTCTTCAAAAGTTCGAGCAGGATTCTCGGCCCCCCTGGCAGCCAGCAGTCCCAGGGCCTCCTGCAAATGCTACCGCGGGGGAGGGATGGTTAGCCCCAGCCTGCCACCCGAAGGCCCACCCTCCCCTCTCCAACTCGAAGCTCACTCTGCAGCCC
>RJWT010051770.1:0-10652 GCA_004365215.1 Cuniculus paca
TCTGTCCCACCTTATGCCCACCTTAGGAATTCCCATTCTTCCCCACCTTGGACCCATCTACTCTATAAAAAGTCCCTAAAAGACAGAGTCTCTGGCAACCCACTCGGGACCCCTTCTGTCTCTCTGACAGAAGCTTTCTTTCTTTCCCCCAATAAATATATTCTGCTCTTAACCTCCGTTGTTCCTAAAATTCATTCTTCGATTTTAGAGAACACGAACTCATAGCAGACACAGTGGGTTGGGAGTTTCATTCCCCTGTATCATCAGAGCCAAAAGTAGTCTGGTGACCAGGTGCGGCCAGGGAGGCCTCTTCGCCCGTGTCCTGCCCTCCTGACACACTTGTGTGCTCTGCGTGTCTGGTGCGAGTCACTCTTGCAGGCTCCTCTGGCCCTTTCTCTGTCCCAGTCCTCAATTGGCCATCAGGATGACCAAATTAGATAATTAACACTGGGAAATACATACTGATGTTCACAAGTGATCACCCACTGGTGGAAACAAAATTCGTGTTTTGAGTTCCCAACTTTTCCATAAATCTGGGATTATTTCAAAATCTAAAAAAGAGTTAAAATTTTCGCAGGGACAAAGAACTGACCGAGCAGTGGTCTTTCTCCGGTGTGGCAAGGGTCATCGCACGGAGGGGCTCTTTCACCTGCCGTGAACGTGACTCACAGAGCTCAGCGCTGTACATAAATATTTCAGTTTCACTTATGAGGAAACTAAATGAGGTTATTTGCACAAATGATTCACAGCAGGTACAAGTTAATAATCAAATCATTAAGAGCAACAGATGAGAACCAAGGAATGAAATAAAACCAATAAAAGGGTAGGGGTTTCCAAAAAATAAGAGTGAAATGAAGCACAAACATTAACTTTGTGCTTCCTGGTGGCCAAGGCAAAGAAATAAGAAATTAGTGCTGCTCAAAAAATAATTTTAAAAAGAATAGCAGATCTTTAGGGAACAAAATTTTTCATAGCTCTGATCTTTAAAAGTAATTTATAATGCAGAAATTTAAGTAGACATTGTAAAATAACTGAGCTAAATCTTATCAGCATTTTAGAAAACTACAGAGACTGTTTGAACGTAGCTTTTTTTTTTTTTTTTTGCGGCACTGGGGATTGAACTCACGACCTCGCACTTGCCAGGCAGGCGCTTAGGCCGCTGAGCTGAACGTAGCTGTTTGTTCCCTCTCCCTCCATAAGCATTAGGAGCAGGCCGTGGAGTCCAGTGCTGCGAGGTATTTCTGTGAGGATTGCAGCAGCACAGCCTGGGCTCAGCCTTCTGGGATCGGCCTGGGGAGCCGGGCAAGGCTCGGAGAGTTGAACTGCCCTGCAAGTCCACCGAGCCTGGAGGGTCTGTCCTCGCACACAGCTAGGGATGCTGACGGTGACCCACCCCAGCCCACCTCGCTCCGTCAGCCTCGGCCCAGGGAGATGCAGTGTTCTTGCTTCCCCAGAGGGAGAGGGCGGCCCAGGCCTCCTCAGGTGGTCCTGGCTTCCCTGGGGCAGGCCGCAGAAGGCCGGCTGCACTGAAGGGCTCTGTGGGCGTTCTCGAGGTGCTGATTAGCTCTGCTTTGCTGTTTCACTTCAAAGGAAACGAGCACAGACAGAGGTGATGCTGTGAGCCCTTGGCCCAAGGCTTCTTCCTCACCTCACCGCTCCGGAAGCTCCCCAGGCGCCCGCGGTGCTCCCGAGCCCTGATGCGTGGCAGAGCTGCGCGACCTCACTGAACCCTTCTAAAGTGGCCTGGGCGGTGGAGTCTCCTCTCACCCCCCTGCCAGCCCGGTCCAGTGTGAAGCTTAAAGGACGCACAGCACTGGGACCGTGAGCCAGCCCAGGAGGAGCTGGCGGCCAGGCGCACTGCTGGGCAGTCTGTCTTCTGCTCTCTTGCTCTTTAGAGGGTGGCCCAGGGGCACAGGGAGCTTGAAACACAGGCTGGGGCCCCAAGACCCGTAGTGCATCTGGGGCAGGTGCCTCTCTGCAGGGCTGACTGCCCGGAGAGGCTTCTGCAGGCTGTGGGGAAGGAGCATGGAGTGCCGAGGACAGGAGGCTGGCTCCCCAATGCCACCGTGTGCCCCGCAGACCCCCCCTAGATGCCTCGCATCAGGACAGCATCAGCCCCACCAGGGAAGAGGCAGAGGGAGGCCGGGCGCAAGGCAGACGCTGCTTCCTCCCTCGCTCAGCCGCGCTGTGCAGCCTTCCTCCCCACGCCAGCATTGTCCTGGGTTTGCCTGAAGCCGCTGCCTGGCCAGTGCGGACCCTGGGCTCACAGATGTCGGGCTGTGTCCCGCAGAGGAAGCTGTCACAGCCGTCTCAGCAGACGAGGAGGCCGGGCTGCAGGGTCCTTACATCTATGCTGCTGCCACCCTTGGGTGTCCTCAGATGTCCTGTGCTGCCCAGTGAGGCTCTGCTGGCCCTGCCCCGGGCAGCACAGATGCCTGCGGGTGCTACCCCTCTCCTCTGGGTGCTCACAGGGCAAGGGTTCTGACAAACTCTCCAGGCTGGAGGCGGCTTTGGGGACAGCAGTACGAGGTGGCGATGTCCCTGCCAGCACAGTGGCTCCACTGGTGTCTGCACGGCGGTGGTCGTGGGCACACTGTGTTGGGTGCTGTCTTGGGAGGCAGCTTGCAAGGAGTCTGTGAGATAGGGACAGCTCAGTTCACAGCAGAAGAGCAGGACGGGCCTGGCCAGAGGGAGGAGTGAGGAGCGATTTTATAACCCACAGCTGAATGGACATCTACGAATCAATACTTGTTAAAAAAATCTTCAGTGGTGAATGTGTCTCTCTACCCCAAACCTGACCAGTGCCAGGGGACAGGAAACCCCCTCAAGTCACGTGGAAGGGGTCAGAGGGACTGTGGTGGGGAGAGGGAAGCCTTGCAAAGACAGAGCAGAGCCCTGCCCTCCATCACCAGAGAGGGCTGCAGGCTCACAGCCCGGGCCGTGTTCTAGATGAACCCCCAACGCTTCCCCAGCCTCCCTTCCTGTAGGGGAGCATGAGAAAGGGACAAAAACGGGCTGTTTGTATCTAAGAGGTTCGCGCCTAGAGCAAGGGCCCCCAACCCTGCCTTGGTCTCTGCTCCTGAAGCAGAGCATGAGAGGCACCTGGAGGAAGCACCTGCAGCTTCCCCTTGCTACTGTCCAGTAGAGGGAGCACGAGACGGGTCCACTTAATACAGGAAGAAGCCCTGCCCCTTCTCGTCCTTCATTCCCCCAGGGGAAACGAGCTAGGGCCCCTGCACCCGAGGAGGGACTCCAGCCGCCCCTCGCCTCCCTTCCTGCACGATACCCTGCTAACACTGCGTAACGAGAACGCCTTCACGTGCCCGGCCTCACTAACTCTCCCCACCGTCCTGTGGGGTTGGGAGCGGGGCCCAAGGTGAGAATGGAGACGCAGGTCCCTGCCTTGCCGCTAACTGTCAGATGCAAGAGCAGCTGCGGGCACCAGCAGGAGCCCCTGGGCCTTCTCTTTCCTGATTCAGAGCGGGCGCCCGGGGGCTTAAGAGGACACTCATGGGGACACCGCAGGCGGGTTCCGGCGAAGCAGAGGGGTTTCTCACGGCAGCACCCTCAGAGCAGCCGCCGTGTCACTCAGCTTGGTATAAGTTGTTTACCTCGGCTGTTCAGGAGCAAGGGAGGAAGACAGGAAGCAGAGATGAGCGACGCTGCTGTCCCACGCCAGCCCGTGAGCCCACAGAGAGACAGGGAAGGAGGACTCCAGACCCTGCCCGAGGTCACCTGGCCACCGGGCTGCAGCTGGACAGTGGGGAGCAGGAGGAGGCGACAGCCTCTCACCTGCTTAACAGAAAGAACAAAAGAGAAAATCCTTCCCAAATGTCTACGACTCACCCCCTGCATCTGTGACCTCAGCTGTGGAAAATCACACGGACCATCTCACAGCACGGGCGGAGCGGGGCAGCTGCCAGCAAACCTGGAATAGCAGCTTTCTCCACCGGGGGCTCTGGGGTTAACAATTCCTTCTTAAAGCTGTTTGTATTATTAGAATGTTATTGTAATAATAAGCATATATTATTTACATACAGACAAACACAGCAAAACGAAGGTGTCCCAGCTGGGCAGTCCCACTGCCCGAGACCTGTCGATAATCTCTGAGAGCGGGCGCTGGGAGGAGTGTGAAGGAGGCACTCCTGCCTCTGGGCGTCCCAGGCCTGTGCTGGGACGGGGCGGGATGGGATGGGGTGATCGGCGCCCCCTCTAGACCCCCTCCTTGGCACAGGCTTCCCGGGCCTGAGGCCTCAGCTGCCCTCCCTGGGGTAAGCGCGGGTGGGGCTCAGCCAGAGCTGGTTGGGTGGGCTTAGGGGTGCAGACAGTGCACCCCAGGAGACGGGGCAGGTGGGAGCTCAGCAACTGCACACATGGTGAGTAAATGGACAGGTGTCAACTTGAATTTTAACCACTTAGCAGCTCACCCCAGCATCACCGGGTTAGCACATTCATGCACTAGCCATCCTGAGCGCTGCTTGGGCAGGGGTCATCCCAACCAGTCCATTCTTGTGGATTGAAAACAGGTGGTCAGCTTAATACCAGCTGAACTGAGTCAGCGTGGTGCTGAGTGTGGAGGGCCCACCTGAGGACGGCTGCCAGCATGAAAAGGAGACCTGGAGAGGAAGAGAGCAGCGTTGTGGGTTCTCCTAAGTGGTGTTTGGAGCCGTTGGTTCTCCTGGAGGAGCCTGTCATGCTGGCTCCCCTGACATGAACTTGGTTGTTACCATCGGAGGAGCTTGGGACCTTGTTGCTGAGGATGGCTGTGGTTCACTTTCGGGGAGCTCTGGTCCTTACTTTGAGCATCGCTTCCTGGCTCTGGAGGGGAAGATGTGTGCTGTTCAGTCTCCAGGAGAAGCTTGTCACGCTGGCTTCCTGATATGAACTCGGATATTCTCATCATTGGAGGAGCTCGGGACCTCACTGTCACTGAGGATGGCTGTGGTGCTCTTCGAGGAAGCCCTGATTCTTATTTTGAGCATCACTTCCTGGCTCCAGTTCAGAACCCTCAGCCTGCTGGCACAGATCCTTCACCCCACTGGCATAGACTTTCTGGCTTCCACCACTGACTGTGGGCCTTCCCAGTGCAGATCCGTGATACAGACTTGCACGAGTCATTGTTGTGAGCTCCAGGCCTCCAGCTGGACTCGTGTGAGGCATTGTCATGGGCTCTAGGTCTTCAGCTGGATTCATGCAGGACATTGCTGTGGGATCCAGGCCCTTGGCTGGATTTTCTAGGTCTTTAGTGTGTGGACAGATTTCCTGCACTTCCTTGAATTTAACTCTGGGTGGCCATCATAAAACAATATTATAAATTCTGTGTCCTGTATGTAATTGTTCTCCTTGCAACCCCTGCCTACAACACTTATATTGAAAAATTTGATAAAATTGTCATTTTTTTTTTTTTTTGCGGTACTGGGGATTGAACCCATGACCTTGCGCTTGCCGGGCAGGCACTTAGACCGCTGAGCTAGATCCCCAGCCCTAAAATTGTCACTTTTATACGTCTCGTTATACTGTCTTATGAAGTAAATTTAAAAATACTTGGTCTCCCTGTCCTGGACTGTTGAGCCAGACTAGTTCTGGTCTTCCCTGAGACCAGCGGTTGCTTTAGTTGCAGTGTTGGGTGTGGCTGGAGGGATCTGCTCACAGAGGGGGGTGACGGTCCCAAGTCACCCGCTGGCGAGTGGTGTGATGCGCCACTGAGGTAGGCTCCAGACTCGGGCTCAGGCCTGTGGTCACCGACCCAAGCGGCAAGGGAAGGGGTCCTGTGGCCAGCAGTGGCGTGGGCAGGACTCGGGCCTGGCAGGCAGAGCAACAGACAGGACAGGGACCAGGGCCTGTCCCAAGGCCCTGGGTGGAGGCCTGGAGGGAAATCAACCATAGAGCAATGGATCAAGCGTGGGTGCGCAGGGCGGGGTGCTTACGGGTCACACAGTGTGATAAGATGATTTCAAGCAGTGCTCCAGCACTCTGAAAGTCAGGGTGGTGCTGTTTTCCCTGGAGAATTTTTGGTGTCAGCGATTACTCATGAACCAGCATCACCAAGACCCCCAGGGAAAACAAATGCATCTACACCAGCAAAGCTTCTGGAGTTGCTAAGAGATTTTCTAAAATCAGCATCAACGGCTCTCTTGTTATAAGTTCTTGAGACTTTTTTCAGACTCGAGCGTTTCTGGAAATGGTCTGATAATGACATGTCTTTGGTATTCAACCTGGAACCGCACAGGGACAAGGGCCATTCCTGTCTCCTTCCGCGTCGCTGCTGGTCGAAGTCTTTGTAGCATCTTGCCGCTGAGTATGTGAGGAATTCCCGTACGTGTCTCCCAGCGTCTTAGCAGGTTCTCTGGACCACACTCGCGCTCTCGAGTTGCCTGTCAGGCGTTCTGCACGTGTGTGGCTCCACCCTGGTGGGTGAACACCGCGGGCTCCGCAGCGGGGCCCTCAGAGAGCAAGTCCCTGACGGAGATCGGCTGTCGGGTTACGGAATTGGCACTGAAGAAACCAGGATACTGGCCCTGAGGAGACAGTGTGTGCTTGAGAACGGAGAGATCGTGCTGCTGCCACCCATCCAGCAATGCTTGTCTGGTCACCAGCTCTTGTCGCCCTCTCTGGTGGCACATGGCATTGGTCACCACCACTGTCACACTGATCTCTGTGTCCTGCAGGTTCGGCCTCGGTTGCACAGGCCTGAAACAGTGCGAGGAAACAGCGCTCTGCACCTGCCCATCCGGATGGATTGTGCCTTAGCGCACAGGTTAAGTTTCAAGTCTGGGCAGGAGGAAGGCCAGAGATGGAGCTCTTGGTGCCACCAGGACAGGAGCGTCCCATTCCCTGGCTGCCTACCTGAGTGGCCTTCTGTTTAATTTTAAGCCGCTTGTATTGACACATGTATGCATCTGTATTTATATGGGCTGTAGCTCAGCAGTACTGCCTGTACTTAGTGTGCTCAAGGCCCTGAGTCCAATACCTAATACCAAAACAAATACACGAAAAATTTAAAAATTAAAGTTTAAAAAGACACTTTTGTAATATATGTTCTATATTTATCAGCCATGGAAACAAATCCTGTTCACTTTTAAAATAATTCCCCATCACCCAGCAAATGAGTAGCACGAACCCCTAGGTGGTTCCTCTTTAGCATGCAGATTTTGACTTTAATTCTCCTGGGGTCTTTTCTAACCTTTCTGCATTCTCGGCAGAGCACAGAGAGCTGGTGGAGCAGAGCCTGGCAGCTGGGGAGAGCTGCTGCAAGGGGGAGGCGGGGAAGGGGGAGGTAGGCTGCAGTCTCCATGGAGGGGTCCAGGGGCCACCCAGCCTCTCATCACAGGGTCCCCAACCACACAGCAAACGGGGCAGGTGCTGGTCTCTCCATGCAGGGTGGCCTGGCAGTCCCAGGGTGGGGACAAAGAAGCCACCTGCATCCCTCCTGCCCACAGTGGCCACTCAGTGCCAGCTGGGTGTGGACCAGGGACACGACCTACCTTTCAGCCCATGCCCAGTGGCCACTCCCTGGACTCGACCTCCCTCAGGAACTGGGGCCCAGCCGTAGTAAGCTCAGATGGCTCAGGGTCTCCCCCTGCAGGCCAACCGTGAGCACATGGCACTGTGGGCCACCTTGGCCATTGCTTTTCCTGGGAGTCCCTAGGGCCTGCTGGACTCGGCAGGCGCGGAGGGCCTGGAACCGAGGTACGGCGGGGAAGGAAGTGGAGCGTGCAGGCTTCTGTTTTAAACACACGTCTCACAAAGAAGGAAGTGGCGATGCAGCAGCCATGCAGTGACAGTCTCTGTGGGAACCGAGTGGGCAGACCTGGGTTTACGGACGATGGGAACCAGCTGGAAGGGCCAGAGCTGAAGGATGGCGTGGAGAAGGGGCCACTGCGAGGTCGACCAGATGGAGGCCGTGTGCATGGGGCGGGGCCCTCACATGCAGAGGCTCCATTGCTTTTTTCTGCTCTCGGCAAGCAGCTGCAGCCAAGGTCTGAGGCCGGGGTGTGGACAACTACAGGAGACTAAAAAGCCTGTGAACAGGGAGGGGCTGGGCTCTGCCGCCCTCTGGATGTTCGTCCTTGGGACGCGTGCTTGTAGCACTTCTGCTACTTTCTTTCGGGTCCTGGCATGACATTTGTCTTCCTCTCTCGATTTCAGAGGATCTTAATCAGCGATGTTCCCACAGGTATCTGTCCTACACATTAATTGAGCAATTACATGCATTTAGAAATCTCCCTCCTCCTGGACCCCATGGCCTCACCGGCCCTTCTCCACGCCCTCAAGAACTAGAAACTCAACTCATTTCCACCATCAAGACTGAGCCCCAGAATGACAGGTTTCGTGACTTGGGAAGAAACTGTTCAAAAGCAAAAGGGAAATGGGTGGGGGAGAGAGGAAAAAAGGGAGGGAGAAGAAAAACATGCAAGTTAGTAACTAGTGTCTCTTAGCTCATGGAAAAAGAAGGTTTGTGCTAGTATCAACTGGAGAATTTTTTATGCCAATACTTTGTACCCTGAGTAACTACTTTAAAGATAATTATATGTAATGAGTTAGCTATTATTATTCTCCTATTATTTTGTTATGAAATTTTGCTTTACTTTTTTCCCAATAAACAAAAAAACAAACAAAAGACCAAGGCCAGTCTTTCCCCTGCGTAGGTTGCTGTCTGAGGAAACTGCTGGGCCGAACTGAGGTCATGCAGTGGAGAGAGCACCCTGAGACGGTAGCCAGCCCCCCATTCTTGCCACCTCAAACCACGCATTGCAGGGGTTTCTGTCCCAGCTCATGGGAGGCTGGGCTCAATGCTGGGCAGCAGAGCCATGACCTGGCATGCGTGGGTCCTGGGTTTGTGCCTGGTGTGAGAACAACCACCCCTTGGTACTCAGGTGCCAAGAACAAGTGGATGTGAGCACAGGGTGAGGAAAGGAGTGGAGGGTAAAAACCCCTTTTTCTCCCTAAAATTCACATGACCTCGAAGTAAAAGCTTCGGGACCATGGCTTACCCTTAGGTATTAACGACAGAGTTTGCGTGCATCCAGGTGGTGCAGGACGAGGCAGGCCGCTCAGAGACTTGGGACAGTGGCCAGCGCCAGCCTGCTATGCAGGCGGGAGCGCACAGCCCTGAAGGGCCCGATGGACAGTGTTGTGAGTTTCCAGCATTCATGCATAAGCTGCAGAGGGAGTGCTGGAGACACCATGCTGCGACCCTGCCGGCTCAGGCAGCCTGCAGCGCAGACCACGAGACCCAGGGCCGTGGGCGGCAGGGTGTGCAGAGCCGGGGGTGGTTCCTGCGTGTGCAGAGGGGCCCAGCCAGGCCGGCCGCGTCTCACTGCTGGGCTCCACATGTGGTTTACGGTTCTGTGCGTGCTGTGTCTGCAGTTGCACAGTTACGCGTGTACATTGTGCTCGTCCGTTACAGCTGATGCACTTCAGAGCCACACTAAAATTCTGAGTCAGCTGTGTGGTTCTCTTTCACACAGGCTAAAAGTCATTTATTCTCAATAAACCCAGCAGCCAGGTGCACAGGGTGACTGTGAGGGACCGCTTGGGAGCTGTGGAGTGCGACATTTCAAGACGGGACAGACAGTGCCCTGCCGGGGGCCGGGAAGGACCAGCACCGCTGGCCTGGTCATCTCGTGGACCTGGGCCAGGTGGGTCCCTTGGGCTCCACAGTAGGCAGCATTTCCTTCCCGGCACGGCTGCCCCAGAGTGGTGCAGGAAGCCCAGCCGGGCCCCCAGGCAAGGACGATGGTGTGCACTGTGTCTTCTCCCCACACGGGCTGGGGCCAGAGGCGGAGCCAGGCAGCCCGAAGGGAGAGGAGGTGGGGGAGGGAAGGCCACGGCTGACTCACACCCTCCATCCTCTCCAGCGTTCCTCTGTGGTGGTTACCGCGGTGACCCTCATCCAGGAGGCCCGGACACCGAACACAAGAGGAGAGCAGAAGCCATGCAGGATGCCAGGGGAGCTGCATGCCAGCCTGGCCTGTGTCTGCTGCAGGTGCAACTGCATGGTCCCTCCAGCTGCTGTCCCTGTCCCCATCCCTGCTCGGTCCCCGGCCACTCCTCATCCTCGGCCTGCTCTGCCTTCCTCTCCTCTCCTCTCCTTTCCACGCAGCGCCAGTCCGAGTGCAGCAGCGTCCCCTCTGTGGGGCTGCTGTCTTTGCCTTGGCCGTGGCCGTGAGTGGATCTGGGCACGGCTGTACCAACCCGCTCACCGCGGCCTCACTGGTTCTCGTCCCGTTTCCTCCAGGTCTGCAGGGACCTGTGATGGGCTGGGAAGCAGCGGGCATGAGAGGCAACCCTGCGGCCTCTCGGAGTGAGGGGTGCGAGGAGGAGCCAGGCGGGGCCCAGTCCGCATGGCCAGGAAGACACCACGTGGGCAGCAAACAGCTGTGGGCCGAGGGGTCTCTGCCTTGTCAGCTACTGTACTTCCCCTTTCACTTAGAAAAGGAAAAACGAACTCCTAACGGCCCCCAGGTGCCCAGCAGAGGGAGCCCAGCTGCAATCCTGGAGCCAGCGGTGCTGGGTGAGCGGGGACTGCACAGCCCTCGGGGCGCCCTGGGCTCCACTGCCTGGGTGGAGGACTGACTCTGTCATCAGGGTTCGGACGGATGCCCATTCTGTGGAATGTTCCCATTGATGGATTATTAATTTTAATCTTA
>RJWT010051771.1:0-10667 GCA_004365215.1 Cuniculus paca
AATTGGTTTAATCATCCCTCAATGGATGTATATGTATATATCAGAATCACATTCTACCCCATAAATATATACAATTATTATTTGTCAACTAAAATTTTAGAAATTTGAAAAATACATTATGAATGTTAACTCTGATTTATTTTTGATGAAAGGTATATGGTATTATAATACTTTCTGCATTTTTCTACATTTGGGATATTTCCATACTCTCCCAACAAAAAATAAGGTAGATACATTCTAGCAGTAAATATAAACTACAAAAAGATTTTGAAGACCAAGAATTTCACCTCCTATAGACACTTTAAATTCTAATGATGGCTTTAAAATTTCCTCAAAACCACACTACTGGTGAATGTGTGAGTCTGAGGTTGATTTCCTAAGTTAAAGATCATTTGGGACAAAAATGAGAAGGAAAAAGAAATTTAGTGAAGGAAAAGATTTGGCAATAACTATGGTGCTGTTTTTGTACCTTTCCAACTCTGTTTCTTGGTGAGTCTTATGGAAAAATCCTTGTAGAACCAGGAGTGGAAGAGAGCTGTCGCCCCTCAGAGGATCTGATTTCAGATCGATGTCAAGATAAAAATATTGTCAGGGACCCACGAATCCTGCTTATGTGAGATTTAGTTTTGGTAGAGACTTTTTTTCATTAACCAGTATTTCTGAAGTGACAAGTAACAATATGATCATTAAAGAGAGTTCTTCTACTCCAAAGACAAATCAGTTTATGTAATAAAACGAGTAGAATAATATGTATTGCTTTGAAAATTTCTTTTTATCCTTGCCTTTCAAGTAAGTCTAAGGTTGCCTGAATTAAGCCTCACTGAAACTGTATTTAAATTGTCACTTTTCAGAAGCCCAGCGCTACTTAGACACACATGTACACACACGCACACACGCATGCACGCACACACGCACAGCCTTGCTCAGTGCCACTGTCTCTGGTCCCCATCCTCAGAATGGTCTTAGCGTGAGTTCAGAAAGCTTTCCTTCAGCAACTTGTGGAACACAGAATTCTACACTACAAGACCAGATAGGACAGAGGCACTGAAATATGTAAAAGATGATGTTGTAAAAAACAAAGTTAACGGACATTTGGAAGTAACAAAGACAGAGGGAAAATACTTTGGCTGGAGTTATGGTGTATATATGTGTCCAATGCATGGGAACAAGTAAGCGTCTTAATTCAGATCAACCAATCTTCCTACAGGCCTATCTTCTGGATCAATGTCCCTAAGTGTGTGTGTGTGTGTGTGTGTGTGTGTGTGTGTGTGTGTTTTCATCTTCCTCTCTTGAACTTTTGATCATCTGGTATTGAAAAATTCAAAAGAAAAAATTTTTGTCTCAGCACGATTACTTACACAGATAAGAAAATCTTTCTTCCAAAGGCAAAATAGCCTTGTCCTTTAAGCATTTATTTTTCTTAGAGATACTACTGCACAGTGATGAAGAGAATGGAGTCTGAACCTCAACACTCACCAGCTATGAGTTGACCTTGAGCAAATAACTTCATTTTCCTTAGTTTCCTCATCCATAGGTAGGGTTAATTAATAGCTACTAACTCATTGGTTTGGAATATTCAATAAGTTAATGTATTAAAATAACTTAGCAGATTATGTAACACATGGTGAGTAGTCAACGAATATTGGTTATATTAATAATATAACCAACTAAAGTATTATTAATAATAATTTATATGACCTTGAATATTCATACCATGTAGTCTAAGTGATAGATATGGACACCAAAATATGTAGGTAATAAAACGCTGATTAACACATTCATTTGGGTACACATGTACTTCCAGAACCCATTTTTAGGTAAGTCAGTGGGACAAGTATTGTTTTATTCTACCTTGATAAAGTTCATGTGATAGATCCCAAGAGCTCCAAGTCCTATTTTTATGTATTCATTTTCTCTAATGCTACTTATTGACTAATACGTTTTAAAAATTTGGGGTGAGCACAAAAGATAATGTAATTACTTTTCATTTTCAGTTTTGTTTGCATGCAGTTCACATATACTTAAAAAATTTTAGCACATTGAGAATAACCCAACATTTTATTATATAAAAGCGTTCATCAGCATATGACAAAAACGTCATGTTATTTGCTGTAAAAGTTGTTAGACATAAATTCAGTATTAGTAGTTTAACAAGCTTCTTATAAAGAGGACTCCGTGCAGCTGTTTAACCATGGGTAGTCATGTTCTCTACCATCTGACCCTACCATCTTGGCAACAGAGATTTAATTAGGGTAGCCACCTACTTTCAGGGCCACCATGGGCTTGTGCAATGGCATAACATGACAATCTTACCAGCTAATAAAGTGAGCATTACCTGTTTGAAGTAATCTGAATGAATATCTGTTCCTTTAAAACTGAAGAACCAACATAAAAACCAAAATAATACAAAAATTATTTAATTTTCATACTTAGCATATGGGCCACCTCAATGTAGTTTACTAGTGTACCTACATTAATAAATTTTAAAATACATTAAGAGTATTTTAGTACCCTGAGATGTTGTTTGCTTTCTATCTGTAACCTAGGATGAATTCTGGAGTATATTCCCTAAATAGTCTACTTTTAAGCACTTACATAAATACAACCCATTAGTCATTTTATTCTAATTTCATACACTGGTATTATAATTATTATGATAGCTTTATTTTCAAATTATATTCCTGCATTGTTTACAATGGGGATGTTTAAGGATATGAAATTTCTAAAACTTTCATTGTGCATTAATGTATGGGTAGGAAAAAGATTAGTTTCATTGGCTATTAAAATGTACATATTTGACAAGTTATATGAATGTTTCAGTTGGCGTTTTTTTTTTGTTTTCTTTAAATCTTTGTGTAGATGTTCTATTTGCATAACTGACATTTTGTTTTACTGTCTATGTAGGTAAACCATTTCTAAATAATAAATTGAAACAAGAAAATGAAAAACTCAGTGTAAGACCAGCTCCTCCTGCCAACGCCCTCATATGCTTTATTTTTTCCATTAATTTTTTTGCCTGCTTGTCAGTGCCTCTCATTAGCTTAGAAATTCTAGAGTGAAAAAAGTGTGTCCCCTCGTGTCTTGTATCCCCAGCACCAACAGTATAGGAAGCATTCAATAAATATCTAATAAATCACACAAATAAAAAGATAAACAAATCATTTAACCACTTTTTAAGAGAATGCAAATACTACTTCTACTTCTATGCGTATGGGTAGCAACTAAATGCTTCCATTGAACGTGTACTTCTTAAGTCACCACATATTAGGTTATAAGGCCATTATGCTCCAAAGGCAATGAAAGCAGATGGGATAGCTCACTGCTTTACCCCAGGAAGGGGAAACAGAGTGATCAAAATTTGTCATCAGAAGTACAAATTAATAAGGCGTTAAAACATCATTTGAAGCCTAACGTGGTACGTACTTCCTGTGGTTGTGTAATTTAATTATTGATGATAATTTTGATATTAGAAATCTTTGATATTGAGGGATTGAAAGGATTGCAAAACCTGTCTTTGTGTGCCCTTTCTTTTCTGTGAATTTAATATGGAGCACTACAGTCATTTCACTTCATGTTGATGGAGGTGGAAGGGGGAGATGGAGGTGGAAGCCTGCCACTGAATTTGAATTATGTAGGGAACATAGCCGCGTTGTACTGTCTTGTCAATATCTCTTTCCAGCTGGTGCTGACATAATTAGGCACATCAAGCACAGAAGAAGACATTTTAAATTCAAAGCACTGTTCCAAGTCCTGTGAGTAGCTATGAAAGGTGCCTGAAGTAATCAATAACACATGGTAAGGTGTGCAGTTCTAATAGGTTATCCACCCACTTTGGGTCTATAATAAGACGTAAAGGAGTAGAAAAGCCAAGATTCCTAACTTCTTAAAGAGTGGCCTTGTTTAAAGAGTTTGACTTATCGAAGTGTATTTGTTTTTAAAATATATACTTAGCATTGACTCTTTCACCACCAGCATAAAGCAGATAAATGTAAACTCCTTGAGGAAATTCACTGCTTTTCACCTATACATACTTCCAGCATTTAATACAGTATATGTCATTTAGTAACATGACAGTATATATGTACTTCACAGTGTGAATATCTAAAAGGAGATCCCTGATCTTAATTTTATTTAGCAGTAAATGGGAATATATTATATATTAAGGGACTGTTAGATCAATAAAAATAAATTAGATAAAGTGCCTGTAACATGCCATTGATGTCTCATAATAAGTCACATACAATAACAATATATAATTGAAATTATAATGGAGAAAATCGTGCATTTGGCTTTTACAAATATAACTCAGGCTTCTGTCCCTCACAGTCTTGCCTGACTCTTGTCTGCCTCTTCTTACTCCTAATCCTTCTCGTTCATTCTTTTCCAACTCTCAATTTCTTATACATTTGTTTGGCAGAGCAGGTTACTTAGCACTTTTAAATTTGTCTTCAGAGCCCAAGACTTGGGTGTCTCAGATGCCACTCTTTAAAAGACTTATCAAAGTGTCTTCTTAAACAAAGACAATTGTCTCCCAAGAAAAATTTTGGTGCCAGCTGAAATTAATTTTTCACCCGCTTCAGATATGTAATTTCTACTGTCATTCATAGAAAGTTCTGTCACAGTTGAAAAAAGACACCATATGGAACAAGGTCCGTAAATACCTTCCTGCAGTATGTTGGGATATAAATTTAGTTTGTGATCCAAAAGATTGCAATAATCTAAATGGTCGTTTTCAAACTTCAAGGTAGAATTCTAGTAGTCCTAGAGGGAAGTAAAGTTGAATAGCTTGGTATCTGGGTTTTGAAGTCTAATACTGTTATTTGCTCAATATATAGTATTTGGGGGAGGCATTGGATTCCGTGATTAAATTTTAAAAGGTTTGAAAAATCATGGGGCTAAATTAACTGGAGGATTAATCAAAAAAGTGTTGCTCAATGAAAATTCTATGCCACAAAGCATTAGAATATAAGACAAAAGGCAAAATTTAGTTGTACTAAACCATCTATTTATAATATTCTTCAAATTATGTAACCTAAGGCATAATCTGGGACCATCGACTGAGCATGTGTACATGGTTTTGTGATACATGTGTGCGTGTCACCCATCCATAACTTGAAAGTACGCTACAGAGTTAAAGCTTACGATGCAACCTAAAGTGGTATTCCTCTTTTGTCTAATAGATGTCAAGGTTGGTCTCTACCAGTTGCAAATTGTTTGCAGGGAGAAAATTTCGTATTATAAAAATGGAATAAAAAATACAAGATGAATGGTATATATTTATGATGCCTGTCTGGAGAGTGTAACCATTATGATTGTAACCTTCTGATAGCAGTTAGTGTTATTTCAAACAAGGTAAGAACCCATTCCCTACCATATATGGTAAAACAGCTTACAAGGATTACTAAGAAAGTTTTCTCTGTGTGGATCCTCTAAGAAGTAGAGGCCAACATAGTATTTTAGTAAGAGGAAATATGTGAAAGATAAAAGGGAGGAAGCTGAAGTAGGCAAAGAGAGGTTTCAGACCCTAGTGCAAATGCTACATCTTTGAAAGGAGAGAAAGAAGGAAAAAAGCTTATATAGAAAATGTCAAATAGCAGCACAGTAACTAAGAAAGTTTTGTTGAAGGCAAGAGAGACCCCAGCCAAAACTGCCCTTCAGTGGAATCTGACATCTTATAAAGCCTGCACAGTACACAACTGGGAGAAGCCAGCAATAAGCAGGGCCCTGCACATTCACTACTCATGGACTGACAGAGATGGCAGCTGGGTCTGTCAGCCAACAATGCTCCCCAACAGTCGGAGGCTGAGCAGTGTACTTCCAGGGCCTCCACATTTTCCAAATGGGGAGACTGCTTTAAAGAACTATTAGCAATTCTAACCTGGCAGACAATAAAATCAGATTAATACCTTTCCATAAATCCGAAAAACAATAACTTTTAATTTTGTTTTCTTGGAAAATTCCTCTCCTACAAATAGTTTCCTAACAGAGTCTTTAACTGACTATAGACTTTTGGTTATATTTTCATGATGTGTAAAATCTATTAGACTATGGGTACATTTTTTTTGGTTTAACAAGAAATAATGAAATACATGATTACTAAATGCAAGGCAAAACATATCTTTCCAATCCTTAAAATATTATGTACAGGGCGTGAGATTAATTCAGCAAGTTATATTCAGAAATTAAAATAAAGAGCACTTATAAAATAGAATCTGCTCAGTAATTGGTGAACGAATGGATGTACTGGCACTACTCTTTTTAATGGGATTCACAGTCACTTTGAGACGGTGTATTGCATTGGAATATTTTTAGAGGGCTCATAGTTCTCCTAAAGATCTCTACCCTAGAGTCTTTATTCAAAATAATGTATTCAAATAAATAAAAGTTAATTAAAACATTATGATTGATGATTCAGTTATGTTACATTTTCAAAATTTTTTCTTTGGGAAGACATGTTTAGTTCTATTTTTATGAACTTTTATAATTTACTTTTATGATCATTTTCTATAGTTTAATCCTTGAAAATAATACAAAAGCCAGGAAACAAACCACATATTTAATGATGAGATTTCCTTGAAACCAAAAGTAAATTTTTCTAAAGCACAGAGCATTTTAACCTGACTGAAAACATTTGTTTTTTTCCTTCCTCTGCTAACTACATGGTTTTATGAACTGTTTCCAACAGGATCATATTCTATTAAGTTTAACAAGAAAAATTAATAAAATAAAACCATAACTTTAGAAACAGATGGTACTATGTCCTTTTTTCCAGCCCAGACATACAATGCAAGGCATTTCACAGCAGCAACTCAAGCAGGAAACTGTATGGTATTGGGATAAAAACAACATATCTTGTTTCTTTGCTTGTAGACATTTAAGTGTCTGGGAGAGTGTCTGTTATCAAAATGAGAACAAAAATCAAAGGACTAAAATCAACCTTTGTATTTACACAGTTTCCAAGAATCTTATAAATCACCCAGTAGTACCCTTTTCCTTCTGAAAGACCACTGAGGAATTAACTATAGGGTTTTAAAAGTTGAAGGTATGTTTCAACTCTGCAGGATTTGTGCAAACCATCAGATGCTACCCAGGTATGGGAGACAGACATTTACTATGTATTCGTCATCTGGCCTAGTTTAGGTCTTGCTGTATGGCTCCATACTTTTGAATAATAGAAAATCATTACAGGTAATGATTATAGGAGGTCTTGATTTAATTGGCCAATTTGGGAATTAAGTCTAAAGGGTTTTTTAATTGTTATTTTGTAAGCTTTTAGAGTTTCCAGTTACCCCTGTCACTTCCTAAGAAATAACAAAACACATTTTATAGTTAAAGTGAGAATATTTCCCTGTTGAAAATTGCCTGTTTTTATTATTGTAAGAATTGGTCCACTGAACTTAGTTCAGCCTCCAAGGTCTCAGCGAGAATGCTATGATTAATGAGGTAGCCATTAATGTCAGTAGATTGAACAACCAAAATCTGATTATATTAAAGTGCTTCCCAAACATTAGGGTCACATTAACAGTTTATTGAAACAAGCTGATAAAATTTAAAATGGTCATCTAATTCCCTGGGGTTCCTAATTGTTGCATGATAAATCACTCTGTAGAGAAATCTATTACAATGTTCCAAATGAGAAAATGTAATTTACTGTACCATTACTAGGGTGTTTGAAGCACTTCAGTTCTTTAACAGGAGGATTTTGCTAGAATGAGAGAAAAAAAAAGTTCAGTTTTTTGCTGAAGGATCTGGCCTTGAATAAAACCTCTTAATGATAAATCTTCCAACTATGAATTGGATAAGAAAAATTATGCATTTTATAAGCCCACATTATGTAAAAACAAATTACATTAAACTTCCTTATGAGTCGATTACTGAAAGTTCAGCGTGAGTGATCCTTTATTGATGTTCATCTACTTTTTAGAAGGAAATCACTGAAGAAATCAACTGTACGATATAAACTCATTGAAATTCTTCTTCACTGTGGAATTCTGGTTGAGTTCCCTCCAGAGACAAATGTCTCTGCTTTGAAAGATAATTTTTGGCAGTCCTAGCAGAACAAGTGAAATTTTTGCCTGTTCAGGCTTTTGATCATTCAATCCCTGAATGTAGCATTTCCAGGAATGGTTCAACAGTTTCATATATTGGTAAGTAGTTGAAACCTCATCATCACTTATTCCTGGAAAAATCTCTAGCCAGGAGAAGGGAGGAGGAGGTGAGCATTTCTGGGAATGGCCTGAAAAGGTGGTGACCCCAACTATTTTGATATAACTAATGACATACTTAAAGGAAAGGCACATAAGTATGTGCAAATAATGGGAAATTGTTAATCTATGTAGTGCTCATAGAGAGGAAGTACTCTGGGCTTGGTGTTCTAATTTACTAGGATTATCATTCAAATTCAAAGAAGAAAATGTTTTCTGCAGCCTTTCCTTGACCCTATTCCCTCCCAAAGTAAAAGTACGTTTGGGGCCTTAGCCTCACATTCCCATACTGATTATGTACACCATTAACAGATCAAACATCAGATTATGTTGTAATAATTTATATGCTTAGAAGATCTATTGAATCTAACGTTTTACATTTTACATTTTTTTCAAAATGTAAGCACTATTTTTGAAATTTTTCAAAATTCTTCAAGAATAGCGCTTAGATTTTGAACAAAATTTGTTTAATCCTTGATCCTGTCCAAATGCCATAAGTACAATAAATGTTGAAAAAATACTTATTGAATGAATAATGATTTAATGAATCAAAAAATGAATGGATTATCACCTAGCATATGGTAAATAGCCCAGTATTTCATGACTGTTATTTAATTTGTAGTCAGAATGGCTTTATAAATTCCTTCTAGTCCTTTTCTTCAGACCATAAGGTTAAATGATATAAATCAGAAACACAAGATTAAATATTGCATGGTTTTTCTTATATGAGAAACCCAAAGTATAAATTTAAAAGCAAAATAAAAGATAATAGGAAAAAGGGAGATAGATCTGTTTCAAAAGGTAGAGGGACTAAGAGTTGGAGGGAGGGCAGGATATGAAAAAGGGAATGAAAAAAATTAAGAAATGCTATATTCATGCACCAACTCCACTATTAATGTAATTATTATGTACTGAAAACATGTACTATTAAACTATTTTTTAAAACTTCAATATATGTATATTGAATCTCAAAAGTTAAATATTTTATATGCTTATGAACTAATAATTTAACTAACAGAAGGACCTGTGCTGAATTTCAAAAGACTGTGTCATTTTCTTTTTACTTTAGAGAAAAATATTCTTTGGCAGTGTAAATATATTTTAGAAAACATTTTCTTGGTGTTGGCATCTTGTCTCCCGTAATTTTAGATTTCAAATATTCTATTGACAAATACAATCTATTCATTTTTTGGCAATTGTGTGACTTCCTTTTTCACTTCCCCCGGGTCTATATGCAAATTCTGTTCTTATCCAAAAGCCTTTCTTGATTAATTTACCTAAAATAACACCACTTCTCCATCATTCTAACTCTAGGTTCTTTAACAAACTCAAGACCCAAGGCACACTGTTTGCTTTTTCATGTTATCGTCTACTTTCTCTCATTTTAATATAAGCTCTATGAAATTAGAAATCCAACTATAGTGTTTACAACAGTAGTTGATAGAGGGAATCAAAGGGCTGGGTGTAAAGGTATCTTTTGTTTCAAGAAGAGCAAATAATTTATTAGGTTTGAAATACAGTTTGGAATGAAACTGTAGTGATCAGATTTACATAAAGGAGGGCTCATCGTAGCATCATGCACAGGATAGCTCACTGTTATATCAGTTTTAATCAGTTAACTTTTTTGACAAATCTGAAATATATTACTTCTAATGAGACATCGCTAAGCAATGAATTGAAAAAGGCATTAATTCTGAGAATTGGGGGAAAAAGTAACAAAAAAGCCTTCCTAGATAACCTATAAATTGATTTTCTTTCTTTTAAGTAGACATCAATGTGAGGTACATTTAAAACTCCCCTTGTTCTTGAATATCACTTTCTTTCTCTTTTGAACCTTTATGGAACTTAAAACTTAGAGGAAAAGGTTTGTACTTACTATAGAAGTTAGAGGAGAAATGTTGCTCCAAAGGACACGTAGAGCCAGGACTTGGCTTCCTGCTGGACCTGCGGGTCTGATGGCCAAAGTAACCCCCAAACTTATGGATTGATTCTGACAGCACATGGAGAAGCAGTCATTTAGCAAGTTCTCTTTCTGACCCCAACAACTATGTATGACCATGCCCATCTCAATTATATACTTCTTTTTGAATCTTAACTAATTCAATTAGAAATATACTAAATTAAAAATACCGTGGATTATATTTCTATTTCCTTGACATTTCTCCCATTTTAATTAAACTTTGGGTTCCCTCATTGCTGAGTTTCATATTCAGAATTTTAACTTTTATTCTATTGCTCACTTGTATTTTTCTTACTGCTTTGTAGAAGTTCTTTATATACGGTGGATACTGATCTGAATAATTATATTTTTAAAATAACTCCTCAGCTTCTCTTTCTTGCATTATAGATATATATGATTTTTATTTAATGCAGTCAAATTAACCATTTTTTCTCTAAAGTTACAGAAAATTCCCTCCTAAATTCCCTGTCTTACCTATAATTACCACACAGTCCTGATCTCTC
>RJWT010051772.1:0-10656 GCA_004365215.1 Cuniculus paca
AAAAAAAAAAAAAAAAACACCAATAAGCAATATATCAACCATGGGGGATTTTCTTCTGTCTTGTTTTTGAAATCCAATAATGTTCTGTTTTGTTTTGCTCCCCTTTCTGTTTGTTTTATTCCATGCTTTATTTTGATTGGTTTTATCCTGTTCTGTTTTATTGTATCTGATGGTATGGTCCATAATTTTGAAGATAAGAGACATTATGGTAGCAATTGTTGATTTCCCATTATCCTGTTTGAAGTTCTGTATCAATTTCACTGTTTTCTTTTGACTGTCTTTATTCTGTTTGATTTTGTTTGGTTTCATTCTCTTTAAAATTGAAAAGTAACAAGTTTATGTTTCGTTTTGTTTTGTTTTTTGCCTTACTGAGAACTAAACCCAGGGCCTTTGCTCTCAAGTACATTTCCATCCCTTTCTGTTCTATTTTTCATGCTTTGCTGAGACAAGCTCTTGATAAATTGCTAAGTTGCCCAGAGTAAATCCTAGTCACAGCCGTCCAGCGTGAGTATATGTTAACAAAACACTTCATTTGATAAATGGAGTATGACATGAGAAAAACAAGGTATAACACAGTGTCTGCCTAACATGTACAAGGCCCTCTGTCTGAGTCTCAGTAACACATACCCACACACATACACATGGGGAAAAATACTGACAGATGTATGAGCCATAGTAAGCAAAGAACCGCAAAGAAAATTAAAATATACAACACAAATAGCACTCAGGAGGCTCAAGCAGGAGGACTGCTGTGAGTTCAAGGCCACACTAAACTACACAGAGCAGCAAGACCATCTCAAAAACACACAAAAAAACCTTGAAATACATTTAAACGACACAAACGTCCCTAACTTTTTTGGTCAAATGTTAGAATTGTGGTAAACAAATTAAGATTGCAATGGCCCACTTGTTTGTCACAAGGATAAACTTTCTTATTAATTTCAACACCCTTATGCAACATTCCTCTATTACTGTGATAGTAAACTCAAGGCTAAGTTTGGAGAATGGGAGCTTACGATGAGAATGAAGTCTCTCAATCTGAGCACTTGTAACATTATGGGCTGGAAATCTGTTGGGGAGAACTGTTCTCTCTGTATCGCTGGATGTATGACAGTATCCCTGGCCTAAAAGAACACCCCTAGTCTGAATAAGGGTGACAACCAGAAATATCTAGACATTGCCTTAGGAAAAAGAATTCAGTAAGAAATTGGTTTACCATGAAACCTAGATTAATAATGTTTACATGAAAACTTCACTAATCTCATCAGCTTCTACATACTTGACATGGTGCATGTATTTCCAGGCTATAAATGCCACTATATTCCAAGTTTGTCATATGAGACTACCACCATTCCCAGAAAGTCTGGAATGACACAGAAAACATCTAAGAAGTTTAAAGACATAATTAATTCAACATAACAGCTACATTTACTGAATAGTCAAAAATCCATTACATAATTACTGTGAGTCAAGTCTACTAGCACATGTCTATAATCTCAGCATTTGGGAGGCTGAGACAGGAGGACTGCCACAAGTTCAAGGCCAGCCTGTGCTACAAAGCAAAACAAACAAACAAAAACTCCAACCCCAAGATAAATAAACAACTAAATAAATAACTATTGTAGTGTTAGGGTATAATGAATGCCTCAAACAAATGAATAATGTTTCAATTTGGAAGTGGACAAACTGATACAGTACTTAAGAATTATGGATTGACAATTTTTCTTTTTTTGGTCTGAGACAGGGTCTTGGTATACAGTTCAGGCTAGCCTTGAGCTCATTTTGTAGCTCAGGCTGGTCTTGAAATCACAACAATCCACCTGCCTCAGTCTCCCAGGTGCTAGGATTACACGTATGTGCCACCACACCTGGCTTGAATTGACCGTTTTTCATGTCATATACAGATTTTTAATTACATTTGTTAAACTCCCTTACTTAAAAAAGATGTTCATTTAAAACAAAAAATTTGAAACAGGCATAAAGAAGAAAAACAGCTCTCAAATACTGCCAGAAATGGCTACATTTGGGTATTATACTCTGGCTTATTTTTTGAAATTTAAAAAAATAAAATTTAACAGATAGGCTTGTAAAGGGCAGGGGATTTAGTTCAGTGGCTAGTGCTTGCCCAGCAAGTGTGAGGTCTTGAGTTTGATTCCCGGTTCACAAAAACACCCAAACAACATTGTAAGAATTTCCCCATATCAGTATGTAATCTTTGAAAAGATTTTGTTTGTTTTGTTTTGAGGTACCAGGGACTGAACCCTGGGCCTTGAACATGCTCAGATAAAGAAGTTCTACCACTGAACTACACTTCCAGTCCTTTACTGTTTTCATAGAGTCTCACTAAATTGCTCACACTGGGCTCCAATTCACAATCTTCCTGCCTCTGCCTCCTGAGTAGATAGCATTATGAAAGTATACCACCATGTCCAGTGAAAATAGGACTTGGTGGGTGGTGGGTGTTAAGTCAGGGTCTCAGTATGTAACTTAGGCTAGTCTCAAATTCTAGATCCTCTAGCCTCAGCCTTCTGAGTGCTGGGATTACAAGCATTCATGACCATGCTCAAACGAAAACAGAATTCTTAATGGCTGTATGTTCATCTTTCACTTAGGGTTAGTTTACTAAAGTATAACAGATGAATATACACATATAACTCTAAGTGCACCATTCAAAAATTTATGGTGCCAGGCGTGGTGGC
Organism: Cuniculus paca; assembly: GCA_004365215.1. NCBI lineage: Eukaryota > Metazoa > Chordata > Mammalia > Rodentia > Cuniculidae > Cuniculus > Cuniculus paca. The sequence goes on from RJWT010051772.1 coordinate 2,700, forward strand.
GCACTCCTATAATCCCAGCACTAAGGAGGCTGAGACAGGAGGATCATTGCAAGTTCGAGATCAGCCTGGGCTATGAAGTGAGTTTAAGGCCAGCCTGAACTGCATAATGAGACCCTGTCTCAAAAAGACAAAAAAAAAAAAAATTTAAGGTCAACACATCCGAACAATATCACCATCCAGAAGACTCCACCATGACCCCTTTCATTCATGAACCCAAGGTACAATAGTTTACCTGTTTTTAAACCAAATGGAATAGAAATGTCTTACTCTGTATCTAGCTTCTTTCATTTAATATTATTTTTATAGAATTCATCCACACTGTTCCATGTGGTATAGTCACACACTACTATTGCTATATAGTATTTCATTCTATGAACATTTCCCAATTATCCATTCTACTGGCTTTTGGTATTCAAACAGCTGTATAAAAGTTATTTTGAAAAGTGCTGCTGTCAACATTCTTCAAAGTCTTCTGGTAGCAACTTGTAGAAATCCTCCTGCCTCAGCCTCCTGAGTGCTGAGATTAAGGCGTGTGCCAAAAATTAACATTTTATAATTAAGTGCTACAAAAAAAGATGACACAAAACCTAGTCAATAAAAGCATTTTTAAAAGAATGCCAAATAAAATAAATGGGTCACTTAAAAAATTCAATTCGTGATTTCTTTTAACTACATGAACCAACAATTTTTCTCTTGTGACTAAAGATTCAAAAATAGAAAATAAATACTGCAAAAAAAAATTTTTTTTTTGGTCTTTTTGAGACAGGGTCTCACTATGCAGTTTGAGCTCACTTTGTAGCCCAGGCTGGTCTCAAACTCGCAATGATTCTCCTGCCTCGGCCTCCCAGAGTGCTGGGATTACAGGCATGCACGACCATGCCCCGGCTTAATACTGCAAATTTTAAAAACTCTATTATAGAAAGGGAAGAAAAGAGAAAGGAAATAAGAAGAACTAGCATGTGTTATGCACAACTGCGCATGAGGAATGCATTCATTATATACTGCAAACATGTATTAATAAAAGATTTTTAAATTCAATTCCAGAAGAAAATACCATAAAGCATTTAGATATTCAACAAAATGATAGCAAAGGTAGTATTGAGTTATTACCATATACACAATTTTATTCATCAGAAAAAGGAATATTATAAAAGCAGTCTAAATTGAAAGTTGAAAATCTTGAGATTTATATAGGTGACAATCAAATTATTTAAAAAATCTAATTTTTAAAAATTAAATTTTTTTTCACTGATAGTTCAAAACTGTACATGTGAAACCGTACATATGACTTTCCATACATTGTATGCAGAGCATGGTTTACATACCTATAATCCCAACACTTAGAGTGCTGAGACAGGAAGAGCCAAGCTTGAGTTTTGCCTGCTCACCTTAGCAAGAACCTATCTCAACATAATAAAGGGAAAGGGGAGGCATGGAGATGTAGCTCAGTTCAACGGGGTGTGTGTGCATGTGCACACACATGCACACATACTGCTTCATTCATGTCTTTATGGTGAAAGTTTTCAATGCTTTCTTCTAGTTTTTGAAATATACAGTTCATTTTTGTCATCTATAATCATTTTACTGTGCCACAGCACACCAAAATTTCTTGCTCTAACTATAACTTAACACCTACTGCTGTATGTTCCTCTATGATTTCCTTTCCGCTACTCTCTTCATAGTCTCTGGTACTTACTACTCATTTTTCAATTTCTATTAGGTTAGCTTTTAGAGTCTTCATGTAAGAGAGATGAGAGAGATGACTGGTCTTTCTCTGCCTGACTTATTTAACACAATGATCTCTAGTTTCATTCATGTTGTCATAAGGGACAGAATTTCATTCTTTATGGCAGAGTAGCAGTCTTTTGTATATATCATTTTTCTTTATCCAATCACCCATTGATGGACACTTAGGTTGCTTCCACTTCTTAGCTATTGTAAACAGTGCTACACTAAAGTCTCTTCAACCTATCAATTTCATTTCCCCTGGATATATACCTAGTAGTGAGACTACTCATAATAGGGTAGCTACATTTTTTAAATTTTTGAGGAAATTCCACTGTTTTCCATAATAGCTGTACTAAATTCACATTCTCAGAAACAGCATACAAAGGTTCTCCCTTTCTCCACATCTCCACCAGCGCTCATTATCTTTAGTCTGATTATAACCTTTCTTAAGTAACTACACCTCATTGTAGTTTTTGGCTTGCATTTCCCTTATGAGTAATAAGAATTTTTTTCATAGGCTCATTGTCCATTTTTTAACCAGATTTTTTTTCTTTTCTTTTTTTTAAAAATCTATATTGTTTGTGGGCCGGGAATTTAGCTCAGCAGCACAAGCGCCTGCTTGGCAAGTGCGAGGTCATGAGTTCAATCCCCAGTACCAAAAAAAAAAAAACTAGATTGTTTTTGTGCTATTCAATTTCTTGAGTGTTATATTTTCTGGATATAAACCTCTTCTCAGATATATACTTTACATGTATTTTCTCTCGCTTTTGAAACTACTTATCAACCTATGAGTGATACACATTTGCTGTATGTATTTAATCAAAAAGTTACTAATGCTTTTATACACTTCAGAAATTAAGACAAAAAACCTATTCACATGGAAAAACAGCACTATATCGAACATGTTTATAATGTACTTTAGTTTAAATTTAATTTCTTTTAGTTGGGTTCCTTTATATAAAATACAAGACAGTTACAGAACATTTAGGTGCAAATTGAAAGCAAATCAATCCCCCCTGTGCTCTCACATAAGGAAGAAAGTTAAGTACAGACATTTTTGGTTCAATGAATGAGTTCTGGTGCTTCACTAACTCGATAAATGAGCTGATCACTAAGGAATTGTATATGTATATTCATTACAATATTCAGGAGAGGGGCCAGGAATATAGCTCAACAGTACAGCACCTGCCTGGTCAGCGCAAGGTCCTGAGTTTGATTCCCAGTACCAGAAACAAACAACAACAACAACAACAACAACAAATGTATCCAGAAGAAATGGTCAAAGAACATTCCCAACTTGATTACTTTGTTTTTACTTGCATAACTCTTAAATGAGGTACTATAGTATATAACAAAACATAAAACTATAGTACAGTTTGTACAGAACAATCAGCAAAAGCTATAGTACTGTATAAACAAGGTATACTGTACCAAAAAAATTGAGGTTCTATAAGCAAGAGGTACAGAACTGAACCAAAAAAAGAAACAACGAAAAACAACACAACAGGATAGGTCATAAGTCCAAACAGTCATTAAATAAGTTGGTTGTTAAGCAAGGAATATCATGTTTTATTTTATTTTTTTATTTGTTTGTTTTTTTTGAGACAGAGTCTCACTATGCAGGCGGTTCAGGCTGGCCTTGAGCTCACTTTGTAGCCCAAGTTGGTCTTGAACTCGCAACAATCCTCCTGCCTCAGCCTCCTGAGTGCTGGGATTACAGACGTGACACCCCATGCCTGGCTTGAATATCATGTTATTAGTCCTCTGTTACTGTTAGAGAGGATCTAACCAAGGGCTCTGGAAAATACTGAAAAAAGATGGTGGCATATACCTGCAACCTCAGAATGTGTGAGCATGAGGCAGGGTGGACTGTTGCAAGTTGAAGGCCAGCCTGGACTTCTTAGATGAACTCTAACTTAAAAGACAAAACCAAACCAAAGTGCTGAAGAAACTAGTTAGTGATAAAATATTAATCCAGTAAAGAGTGGTCTTTAAACTTTAAAAAAAAAAAATCACAGTAACTAAAAACAAAAAACTAACAGTTTGAAAAGGGTACATTAAAATCAATGAAAACACTATACCTAGTAAAAAGACACTAAAAGAACTATTGACTACATTGCAAAAAATGTTTAAATTCCTTTTTACCTGTTGTTTCCTAAATTTTCAAGGCAACCTTCAATGAATCTCATTCGAATCTGTCTATCAGTAAACCAACATACCAAGGAACAGAGAAGTTTCTCTGCTTCATTTATTAATCCTTCAGAAAGATGAACCTAAAAAAAGTGTATATACATAGTTACTATTTATCTTGATTTCATTTGCTATAACTTTTTATTCTTTTACCTTAAATAACTTACAGCATTATCATCTTGGACTATATCCCACAATAATGTGTTTCCTTTCTTGCAAACATTATCTAAATTAATGTCTGTCACAGCATTACTGTTGAATTGATGTTTATGAACTGCAGGGCCTGCAGGAGCAAAGCGGAGTACACTATTGAAGAACACAAGTGAATACAATAAGGAATCAAAGCATTCATCAAGCTAACAAATCTGAAGTATAAAAATAAAGTTCTTAGATCATAAAACAAAAACACAACATTAGTGCAATTACTTTATTAATGGAAATATATAGTATTGTTTAGAGTTAAGGCTAAAGTAACAACTTTCATGGAAACAAAGCTTTTGTAAATAAGGAGAAGGGGTTGAAGGGAAGAGAGGAGAATGGGAAAAGATAATCAAAATATATCATGTACAGGTACAAAGTCCCTATGATGAATGTGATCTTTTTTATACCTAAAATGTACCCAAAAACTTAATTAAAAAAAGTAATAATAATTTTGTTTGCATAGCCTCTACTATTACTACTGATTAATGTTTTTCACGTATCAAGAAAACTGGACCTAAATGTTTAAATATTTGAAACTCAGAGAGGAGGCAATTTATATGAAGTAATTCTTTAACCAATGCATAGTCCTCGAGATGATCATTTGTACAGTCTGTTAAAATCCATACATAGCACCAGGGGAAAAAATTATTTGCACTGGATGATTTGTCCAAAACAGTAAAATTAAAAGTTTCTACTATAACGATTAATACTTGCTAAGACATAGGCTAAATAACTCATTCTATTAACTAAGTAAAAAAATTAAGAAATAAAATAAAATTAATTTTATTAAAATATAATGAGGTGGCTCTGGAGCTCAGACCCAGGGGCCCTCTACCACTGAACCACATCTCCAGTCGATTTATTTTTTATTTCAAGGCAGTGTCTCTTTAAGTTACCCATGTGGCGCTCAAACTTGCAATCCTCCTGTCTCAGCCTCCTTGGGTGCTACAATTACCGATCTTTTTATTCATATTCCCCTGGCTCAAAGCAACCACTAACCTAGTTTATTTCTACAGATTTAGTCACTTTAGATGTTTCTCATAAAATGGAATCCTACAATACTTCATCTTTTGTGATCAAGTATTACTTTAGGTCCCAAAACACTAAAACTGAAATCTAACACAGCCATGTATTTTCTAAACTAAAAATCTGTATTTTCCTAGTATTATTAGTATGCACTGCCTTTCCCACTTGACAGCTCTTGATAGAGATGCAGTCTTGAAAAAAGCACGAGGGCCTTACTTATATTTATGATAGAGTATTTAGAATAATTTCATTCCGTTGGAAAGAAAACTAGCATAAAAAAGTTGTCTTGACAAAGATATTTAAATATCAGAATATTAACTACTGATACCTTTTAACAGTGTTTTATAAATTATTCTTGTTTTGAATCTTACCTTGACTAAGATGTTCATGATAAATAGATGCTAAATTGGGAAGGTGTTGTTGGAGATGAGATGTCAGTTCTGCATGTGAATTAATCTGAACTAGTTCTTCTTCACATCCAGATTCCTCACCATCAAAATCAGCCATATTTTTCTCCGATTTTGCACTGACTTGCGAACTACTGCAACTAACATCATCTGCACTTAGCATATCATCAACCATATGCCTGCAACAAGAAAAGTACGAAGTTACTACTTATGAATTTAAACATACTTTATGAATCACTAAAAAGACAAATCTCAAACACTGGGCAAAAATTACTACACAATCACGAACAAAGCTCTATTTCTATATTTCTGTGTATGGCACTGAGAAGAAAAAAATTTTTTTTGGTGGTAATGAAAATTGAGCCCTGGGGCTCTGCACTGAGTTATATCCCCAAACCTTTAAAACACACACAAAAAAAAAAATTTTTTTTTTTTTTTTAGTCTAAAACAGGGTCTCACTGAGTTGCCTAGAAGAGACTTGAATTTGCAATTCCCTTGTCTTCAGTCTCCTAAAGTGCGGAAATCACAGGTATGTACCACCACACCTGACTAGAAGGTTGTAACAGTACAGGACAGCATTATGAAAACCCAAATGTTAGTTAGAATGGTTGAAAATTTTATAATAAACATACATTTTGTCTATTTTATAATATATATATATTAATATAACTCACTAGAACATGTTCAAGGGAAATAATTTTAGGCAAAATGAGTAATGCTCATTGTTATGTATTATTTTATAAATTCAAAGTTATAATATAAAAAAAAATTTTTTTTTTAAATGACAGGGTCTCACTAAGTTGCTGAGGCTGGCCTTGAACTCACAGCCTACCAAGCACTGGGATTACAGGCATGTACCACCATGCCCGACTTAGAAAAAAAATTATTTACATTTGTTTATACAACAACAAAAAATCAGTAGCTGGGGCTATAGTTCAGTGGTATAGTGTGTAGCATGCACAAGGCCCTGGGTTCAATCCCCTGTAGCACCAAAAAAAAAAAAAAATCAAATGCAAAAACTATCAGGAGAATATTTAAATTTAAGGGTTCAATCTAGTCAGAGTTAACATTAACTGGGGATTTCTTTCTTTCTTTTTTTTTGCAGCACCAGGGATTGAACTCATGACTGTGCACTTGCCAGGCAGGCGCTTATACCACTAAGCTAAATCCCTGGCCCGATTTCTTTCACTGTGGAATATATGCTGGAAAAATTTTAACAAAACTTTACTACCCGCCGGGGATTTAGCCACCAAGCTCGGCTTTGTAAACACTTATAAGTGGTATAGCGTGATTTACCCAGTTTGGTTTATGTTCATGCAATCACTTGTTAAAAAATGTAATGTCCTCTGGAAAACTACCTCACCAGAGTTTTAAAAATAAAATGGGTATTGTTTTGTCTCCTATAGAAAAAAAAAATTAACTGGGAGAGAATGGAGGTGCAGCTCAATGACACAGTTTGGCAACTACAAAGCCCTGGGTTTAATTCCTATACAGCACAAAAATATAATAATAATTGGGAGACTTTTTGTTCTTTTGAAGACAGAGTCTTGTTAAGTAGTTCAGGCTGCCCTTGAACTCACTATGTAGTCCACACTGGCCTCAAATTTGTGGCAATCTTCCTGCTTCAGCCTCCCAAGTGCTGGGATAACAAGCATGTACCACCACACCCGGCTGGGAGACTCTTAATAGAAACCCAATTCATCAAGTTTATTAATATTTTAATGTACTGTCCTTAAAAAATCTATTTCCTAGGCTACCATATGCAAGAAAAGTATACCAAGCACTCACTTCAAAATATACTCTCCTAGGGCCAGGGATATTAGCTCAGCGGCATAAGCGCCTGCTGGGAAGCATGACGTGAGTTTGATCCCCGGTACCAAAAAAACCCCCAGGCTGGGGATCTAGCTCAGTGGCCTAAGTGCGTGCCAGCAAGCGCAAGGTCATGAGTTCAATCCCTGGTGCCTCAGAAAAAAAAAAAAAAAAAAAAAAACCTAAACATACTTTCCTATATACTATAAAGAATATAAACACAAAAGGATAAAAAAAACTTGAAAAAAGAAAAGGGTTGATTTAGAGACTCACAAGCATTATCAAACACACAGAATATAGAAGGGCATAAATTTATGTCAACTCTTTTTTGTAAAAATTGCCCTACAAACAGATTTAATATTGCTTGTAAAAACCTCTACTAAATTGTGATGATGAAAAGGGAAATTTTAAGGGAAAATTTCTTCTAATATTAGGATACTAGTAAGTTTCAATATAAAGTCTTTGGTTATGTGTGAATTATACCGATCATATTTAACGTGTTCTTAATTTTTCTTTCAATTTTCTCATCTGTAAAAAGGTAGTAACTACATCTTTTCTCATGAGTTTATTGCGAAGATTGAATGGAATAATGTGAC
>RJWT010051773.1:0-10653 GCA_004365215.1 Cuniculus paca
GTCCCCTTGTCGTCCTGGGGTGACCCTCCTTCAGGTTGTTCCTGCTCCCAGGCAGCGAATCACCCCGCTGAGTCAGCGCGGGGGTCTACCGCGGGCGACCAAAGCTGGCTCTGCGGACCAGGAACACGGGCCATTTCACGTGATTCCTGCAGCTACGCGTCACACTCGGGATGACATCTGTCGTACTGCATCATGTAGTTTCACAGTAATGTCTGTATTTATTTCATTTTTAGAAGAGCTCTCCCTCAGGTGATTTTTTTTTTTTTTTTTTTTACAGTCTTACTGTTTGATATAACAGAACTCTTGAGGGCTCCACAGGACAATGAGGGCAGCAGCGCCTGCTTCTGGGGAGGTCGACCCAGGAGGGTGGGGGCTGGATCTCCCTGGTGGCGGGCACAGGGCCGCGTGACCATGCTCCTCCAAGGCCAGACCCGCCAAATGCCAGGACTCAAGCTAGACATAATTTTAAATGAGACAAAAATCATGGACACTCACTGAGTGAAGTATAATTATTTCTGGAAACATCTTGTTTTCTTCTTATCCCACCTTTGAGGACTTTGAGATTCTTTGATCATGGAGGTTTTTAAAAAATAATAAATAATATATGCAGTATGAGTAAGTGCTCCAGTGTGCCAACTTATGTCTTTTTCAAAAATTAACAAAAAGCTGTAACATAATTGAACGTATATCTGTATGTCCCAACATGACAAAGATGAAACTTTTTATGTTCGTTAGCTGCTTCTAAGTACACACACAAAAAAGTGATGAGGTGGTGCTTTGTTTATCTATTTTTAAATTTGCTTTTTTTGTAATAAATGGAAATATTCATGTTTGATGCAGGTATATTGAATAATTAGATGAACTATTCTAAAATAGGGAAATTCAGTCTATTCTTTATTCAAAAAGTTTCTGGATATCTATGCTAAGGCAAATTTAATATTATTATATAATGGTTTACAATAAAATAGTTTCATGTGAAATAAGGGATATTTGTATTATATGCTACCTTCTAAGTTTCTACGTGAAACTTTGTGTTGCTCTTTCTCTTCCTTATGCATGTACACACGCATGCACGCACGTGAGCGCGCGCGCACACACACACACACACACACACCCCTACTCTGTTTTAAATGAGCTTAGAAAAGAGTACTGAAAAAGCAGTAACCAGCAGATGGCGCTCCGCGCATTCTTTGAGGTCAGCAGGGAGGGACAGATTTAGGGGCCTGTTTATTTAGTTTGCATCCACCTTCAGTGTGAGGTTGCTCCACTAAGCTTCATAATCCCCAAAGATTTATGCTAATTGACTGAACAACTTTGCAGTAATTTACAGACTCTCGCCTATGCTCATCTAAAGGGCCCTGCACGCAGCTCATGAGCCCTGTCAGGAAAACAAAGCATGAAGATGTAACTTTCCCCCAAACAGAAAGAGAGTAGGAGCCGGTTCCTGAGGTGCAACAAGAGCTCGTGAAGTTTTCTGCTCACAAGGACAATCACCATTGCCTTGCTTTTTAGCACCTTGCCTTATGTATGAAGAAGGCAAAAATGTTATTTTTGAAGGGGTTAATAATCTGCATTAGAGATATTTTTGAGTCCTCTCACAATAAAACTCTTTGACAGATGTTTGCCGATTCCTGGGACACATACGCTGCCTCTGAGTTTTATGGAAAATAGTGTGTGCAGGTGTGTGTGCGTGCACGTGTTCCAGGGAGAGATGCAGTAACAAACAGGACTGAATGGTAAAGATTGCGATGCCGTATAAAACCTATCTGAAGTGACACTGTTTTTCGTCTCTCCTTGCTGGTGCTCTCCTCCTCCAAGTTGAAGAAAAAACTTTGCTCTGAACTGTAAAACTATAGGATTTTCTAATCATCATCAGGTATGTGCAAGTAGCTGCATCTCAGTCCCTCTAATGCCAGCCCACCAACACGAGGAACCCCACGGGACCCCAGCCACAGCTCTCTAACATTCTGCTGTGGACCATGCTTTTCCCACTCGACTCTAGTTTGGCCTTAAATACGTTGAGGACCCCATCTCATGGTGGTCTCTGCCCTTGCCATCCTCAGGGAAGTAGGGGACCAGAGTTCCAACTGCCAAGGTGTTTGACAGTGGTCTTAACCTTTATAGTTTCAGTTGCTGAATTTTGAGAAAAGCCCGGTAAGTGAGTGGAGTGGGCTTGTGGGCGTCAGGCACTATATCCCGAGGTCATCTGTAACACCTACTTAATGCATGTATTTTTAGAATATGTACAATACAGTTACTTTATAGCCTTCCTACCATTTAAGCACATTAGCATCTGTAACAAATTATATTAGCAATAGTAAAAGAAGGGGCATTGGAAACAAGTGCTCAGTCACCTTAACAGCACACCCTATAATTTCAAAGGAAGGAACAAAGCTTGAAGCCCTTGCAAGTCCACAGACAGACAGGGAGTGGGTCTGCACACCACGTCAAGGTGACCCTCAGCCTAGGAGTCTGAATGCGGAGTGCGGGGCACAGCAGCCTCTTCAGGGAACGAACCACAATTCTGAAAATTCCATGCGTGTGACGGTCACACCAGAGCCAAATGATTTGAAGACTTCCATGGTCTCTCGCTTTATTGTGCCACTGGAATGATAAATTTTACTATGCCTTGACTTGCATGGAAGGCTCAGAGCTGTATTTAAGGGTGGGCCAACTGCTTCCAGCAGGATAAACAATAAAATATGGAGTCTTTATCCACAGCAGGTACACAAGTCCTGAGGCTGGTGTCACTTGACTACAGAAAAACTTGTTGCTAGAATACCTTTGAAGACTAAGGAAAGAATACTTCTCGGGGTCTCACAGGTCCTCCTTGGCTGGACTGTGTACACTGAGTCAACTGCGTCTGTGTTTACCTGACATTTCCTGAGTTACCTTAGATCTAATCTAAGGAAGGCAAGACCAGCAAGAAGTGGGAAGCTCTTCAGGTGAGTCTTCTTACAGCGAGCAGAGCAGGCCATGTGGGAAGCCCGGGTGTGGCAGGAGAGAGAAGAGTGTCACACTGGGGCCTGAACTGTACCACAGCGCTCATCGGAAGACACTGAGGCGGACGGGGCTATGGCAGTTCCATCAGCACAGCTGTCTTGTTTACCACGCCCAGGCCAAAAGCCCACTGTGCACTGGAGAGTCTGCATCCGGGGCAGGCGGGCTGGGCAGAGTGGGCCAGAGAGAGCAATTGGCCCGGACTCCCCAAGGGAATGTGAGGAAGCGCTTTGCTCTGTGACTGTCCTACTGGGGAGTTGCTCTCCTAAGTTCACCCAGCTACCAGAAGCTGACCGGGGTGCTTTATGTTTGCTCCTTTGATTGTCTGATGTTTGCTTTGGCGACCAGATGCTCAGAACATCTTACAGTGTGTTTTGATCTTGAATATCTAAATGGAGCCTTTTGGCTAAGGTTAAGAGTTGTCAGGAGATTTCCTGGAGCAGGGACGGGAAGAGCAGGTCGACTATGAGGTGCAGTTGCAAATCTACGCAGCACTGGAGTTGTCAGTCTCTATGACACTGTTTAAACACTTAGCGGTGATCTCAGTTTTACTCACAGTAAAGGAGATAGAAATCCTTGGTCATGAGCAGTCAGTGGAGAAGTTTAGAAACAGAAATACATTTCTGAGCAAAGAGTCACTTGGCTTTCATTTATGCTCTTTTCAGCTACTTTCCTTTAGACCAAAACTTTATAAAAAACATTTATATCTTCTAAGATGTTTATGCTGGGTGGTGGTGTAGTGCCCAGAAAAGCCCGCTAGGACTATGCCAGTTCCTGCTGTCTCTTTCTGATATTTTCATGATTTGCACTTTCCGTTGTAACTTTACTAGGCCAAGCATAGTTAAAATATCGGCCTATGTACTGCACTTAAAACCCAACAGAAATTAAACACAAACAAACAGAAAAAAAATGAGGGGGAGATTGTGGGGTTAAGGGAATTCACCTTCGATACAATTTTAAAACAGATAAAGAAGGTTCAGCTGACTATTCCTCTTTACAAAAGCATTAAAATGGAAATGGAGATAGGTCAGGGGGTTCCAACATCATTTCTTCCCTGCACGCAAAGAGTCTACAGGATGATCTGGTTGAAGCATTCAGTAAAGCCAAAAAATTAGGGAGTGGAAGATCACTGAGAAGGAACTGAAAAAGTCGAGACAGGATATAATTAAGGCTTGAAAAGGATTTCAACAGAGGTAGGGTCAGGCTAAGGACAAACTGTGGTCATGTTTTATAAGCAGCGATAAGAGGAAAGACGGCAAAGGAGATACAGGATAAAAATAAAAGTTCAGGACCGAGGTTCATTACAGGATTGCAGCCTTTGAGAACCAACACAGTTCTGACAGTAACGAAATGACAGTAAAGGCAGAAACATGGAGGGCCTGCTATGTGTCCCCGCCACATCCCCAGGCAACAAAGGAGAGGAGAGGGAGTCAAGGGGAGGAGGAAACCGCAGTTCCTGCTCCAGGGAAGAGTATTTATCTCAAGTATCCCACAGTAGGAAGCTACAGGAGCACCTGGAAATGGCCCAGGGAAGCCAAGACAGGACCTGCGGGACCAGAGAGCAAATCAAAGTGCGAGGCGGCTGCAGTGGACTCACAAAGGATCCTGATTTTTATCTTGCGTAGCTGGAGCGACCGAATCTGGCGCAACAGGAATACAAGAGGCCTCCTTTTAAGAGACGCAGTGGGCTGGGCGTCACACACAGCCAGGGTGCCTGTGCCGTTGAAGGCATTTCTCAGAGGATGAAAAGGAGAACGAGACGGAGACCCACAGAAGCCCTAAGAACCCTGATAGGTGGGGAATCGTCGTGGCAGAAAGAAACCTCGATTCTCTTCTTCATCTCTCCAAATAAGATACTGAAAGAAGACATGACTTCTCGCAAATCCTGGGGCATATTTTATCCTACTCTATTGAATGTTGCTCATAAAATTGTAAATATTTATGTCTGGCAGGAACCATGGAGGTGTCTAGAATGTTAGAGATGAAAATAGAGTTCCAAGGACTTGGGCGACGTGCCAGAGGTCACAAAGATAGTGTGCACACGTGCGTGGTGTATCTGTATTTATACATTTATTTTCACATAAGAAACAAACTTCACTCATTTTCCACAGTTGACTCTTCTAGGACTGATCTGTTGTTGATTACTTACATTGTCTAATACTGGTTAGCATCCCTGAAAACCTTCCTATAACATGTTATTTTGTCTCTCCAAACAACTTCATGCAGTTGTTGGTGGTACTATACCCGCTGGTGCATGACTTACAGACAAAGTGCTACCCCATTTATAGAGACCCTAAACTGCAGGTGTAGAGCCCATGTCCCCCACTGCAAAACTCTTTGCTATCAGCCCACAGGTCCAGATGCTCAGGTAAATCAACCGTGTTGTGAGCAGGGAGCTCTCATGGTTGTGACCTCTGGAAGTGATCCTTGTCCACCTGAGCCAGGGCCTAGACATGACAGTGTTGCTTCCATGTGCCCCAGAGGTGAGTGGTGACAGTCTGCCTTCATCCAGGTGACTAATGACACCACAGCAAATGGGAGGAGACTGTCCTGGAGAATAAACCTAAAACTCTTTCTGGGGCCACAGAGAGGCACATACACTTTCCCTCTTAAAGCAGTGGGAAAGTGACAGGAGTCTGATCTAGCCACTAACAAGGTGTGAAGTAATTGGTAGGTGTTCGTCACGTTATTCTGTCAGGAGGTTTTTAAAACCATTTCATTATGGAACATTGGGGAATGTTCACAGAAAATCTATTGCTAGAATACATGCTCTGGCTTTAGTGACAAAACTCCACTAGTATTGTCAAAAATACCTACTATGCTGCCTACTTTTGAAAAGCATTTAATCATAAATAGTTCAAAAATCTATTGTTTTTAATAGATGCTACTCCTTTCCCAGGTCCTGGTTTTACTGATGTTTTTGCAAGTAAGTCATTGTAGTTTCTGGATAATACATGTGGATTTAACTCTGAAGGTTTTACAAATGATAATGGAAGAGAAACTTGTAAATCTTTCAGTGCAGTACAAATTGATGCCCCCTTTAAGGGGGGGGAGAGGCTAGGGCGAGGGAGGGGGTGCTCGTGCTCCTCATTAAGGTCATTTCCTCGCAGGGTTCCACATATTTAACTGGAGAACTTTGCAATGAGGTAAACAAAATTATTTTCCTACTTTAAGTATAAGACAAGCTCAAGTAACAAATAACACCCTTCCCCATGACCCCACTTCAGTTGTGTGTACATTTTTATAGGAAAAAAAACGTATTTTCCCACTCATTTAAATTTTTTGGAAAAAATTTGGCATCTTTGAATGATTTTGGAAATTAAATCATCAATAAAATAGCAACAGAAGTTAACCAATTGTAAGTTTAAGATATCAAAAAGCATTTGAAAAGTTAGGCTCACTTAGTCTCTCATCTAGCAGCCAAAAAAATTTTTTTTATATTCCCTGATTGTCTACTTTTCCCCAGTGAAAATTATTACATTCCTCTACCCATTTTTAATCAAAATCATTTCCAACTTATTCTAGTCTGTCACAATAATATTTTCATACGAGGAGTGTTGTAACCTAATTCCTTCATTTGAATAATACATTCGTTTTTAATTACTGCAACTTGATCTCAGATTATTCAAATAACGGTTTCATTTTTTATGCTTACCCTGACCCTAGTGTATTTATAGGCTTTTATCCTTACCTGATACCAGTGTAATGTAATTATAGATTGTATTTTAATCATCTACTATATTCTACTGAGTTTGTTTAAATCACTCCAATCCTGAGCCTTTTATTTCTATTCCTTTTAAAATTCTACAATGGCATTCTCTTTGCATAAAAGCAATATTTTTTTAGTTTACAGCAATGAATGAATACTTTGCACGCATTGCTGGCTGCCGTTCTCATTTCATAATTTTGAAGTCACTGTGCAGGGTGGTGTGTAAAAACCAAGCCCTGCTTTGCAGAGCACATCGCTAGAAATCGTCACACCCGTTTGTTTTCTAGCCTGCAGCCCAACCCCACCTCTGCTATTTTAAAGCACGGCTCGGCCTGGTCACCATGTCTGTGCCCTGGCACCGGCATCCCTTTAAACGACATAGGCCGAGCCCCGCAGTGGTGCAAGAGGCTTGCTGACAGGAGTCACTTCTACTGTACCCTCACTGTAATCATTCGCAATTGCTAGACTGTTCCCAAGCCACAGCCCACTTCAGAGAATCCAGTATCTCCCAGCTCCTCTGTGGTGGCTTCAAAGCTGTTGCCACGTGGGCTGAATTTCAGCAACAGATTTAACGAGGAGGCAGGAATTCGGCCTAAGAGGGCGGACAACGTTGCCTGTCTACAAGGGTCTTGGGTTGCTCTGGTCAGATTCACAGGCTCGAGAAACAGATTCCCCTGCATGAGTTGATTCCTGTCACGAAATCCTGGCACCACATCAGGTTTCTCACTGTTCTCGCTCTTCTTGGTGAATCCATCATTGCCGATTGAACATCCACAGTATCTTTCCCATCTCCTCTCCTCTTTTACCTCCTGCAAGGTGGATAAGGTTAAGACTTCATGCACTCTGCCTCACCGTATTTACCCCTGACCTCCTGTCCTGGCCTTGTCCCATCTGCTCCACACACTTCGTGCAAGAACACAGAGCTGAAACCCAAGCCTGCTCCTGTCCCCCTCCAGTGAGACTCCTGGATGGCTCCCCATTATTATTATTCTAGAAGTCCAGCTTCATCCGGAACATGACTTTGATTACGAGGGATCAAGCTGGTCGACACAGACAGCATGCAATTGTATACCCAGGCCAAAATTTTGGAAGAGAACTCAAGCAAGAGGGCATAAAACCTCACTGACATTAACAGTTAACAAGAGACAGGACTTTTCATAAATCAGTGCTGGTTATGACTCTAGACCAACTCTTCCAAGTTTCTATCTATGGATTTAGACTTCCTCTTTCTCCCTCCATGGTCTACACTTTATCTTTAATCCCTTCTTTTACTCAAAGGAGATAAAGCTACAAAGATAAATGCCTTAAAGATAAACACGACATTTGAACCACATAGCAGCATAGTTTTAAACCACTGGGTGTTGTTTCACATCCAGCTCAACCATCAAGGGTCTGGCTAAACTGTTACTCATTACTGAGCAAACTGCTTGAGGCCCTTTGAAAATTAATTTCCAGAAATGCCAGTGACAAATCATTGAAGTGTAAACGAGAAGACAGAAATATTTGCTAAAAATATCAGAAACAAGAGGCCAGTCTGCATGTCCCTTCTTCCTATTGTGAAGCGCGCCTGCTAAGTAGAGAGCACACGGACTTCCTTAACTGTTTAGTTGTTAGAAAGAACTCGGGGAACCTTGAAAATATGTTAACATCACAGAATGCCTTGGAACGCTAAATGGGATAGCAGCCTGAAATGGGGATTTGGGGACCAATGGCCTGATAACTCTCAGAAATGAATCACACTGCTTTCTGCAACCTCAACGGAGAAACACATGCTTCCTTCGGGATTTCTTCTACCATTTGGGGCAACCCTCACTCACTTCGGCTATAATAATGCGAGCTTCATTAGAGAAGTGAAACGCAATTGTCTCTGAGAGATCAAAGGACAATCTATTAAATAAAGCAACTGGAACTTGAGAATGAAATAATATGAAAAGTTAGAATTTTACGGTGAATCAAAATGTAAATCGCACTAGCACACTGTGGCCAACTGCAGAACTGAAGATTAGCTTTATTAAGGGAAACTGACAGTGGCCGGAAAGAGGTGGGAAAACATGAAAGATACGCAGATCCCTAACAACTGCCTACTGCATAAACCGGGCACGAACGCTGTTTCAGTACATTTAAAAGCACTGCTGGTTAGCGAGGAGATTATTAAGAAATACAGAGCCAAAAAATAATAGGAACGATGATTCAACTTTGAAAAGATGGTTTAGGTTGAAAATGAATACAAAGCCTGTTATCAACTATGTTCATTGGAAAAATACAGCGACACTGTACATGACCATTTGGTCTTGAAATCTGTAAGAGTTTTGCTCTTAAATGAAACAGAGAAGTTAGAGCTAACTGTTTGAAAGCAGAGGTTATTATGAATTCTGAAAGCCAGAGCCCAAACTTGCCGGAAGGAAAGGGAGAGGTGGAGACAGGTAAATCAAACTTCTCAGCACACCGGGGGTTCTGGATTTGACTTCTTTGCAAATGCTTATTTTATACTCGGTGTTTTTTCTCCAAGTGGCAATGACAGACTTTAAAACACCTTCCTGTGTATTTCAGTGCATTACATCACTTGAGTCATTTACAAAATTCTATAAAATTACCCTGAAATCACAGCAAGGACAGCAATGCACCATGAAACTAAAAGAAAAAAAAATCATAAAGAGCACATTTCACATTGCAAGGGAAATATAATAGAGCCCAGGGTCTAAGAATGAAATAGTTACTCCCTTTTACATTCTTGAGTAAAATTTTGCTTACAGTGTTCTTTGAATCATAGAAGACTGAGTTTTTTTTTTTTTTCTGAAAAAAGAAAATACTATTGAAAAAAAGTGGATCAGGGAATTATTGGAAAAAAGAAACAGAAATAAAAAGTAATAATCAAGATAGTAAAAAAGGAATATAAACAATCTAATGCAAACAGAAAAAAATTATCTGGGAAAATCCTTAATATATTTAACACACAGTATTTTGAAAATTAATTTTTGTGATATGCTTGAGTATTTTCAAGTTAACATATATTTACTACATATTATGTATTGTACAATATATTACTGTATATTTCATACACACTCAGAGACCCCAAATTTCCTAAATCTTCGAAATATTTTTGCAAAATTCCAAGTTTTCCTCAAGATAAATAATTTTTAATACTGATCGAGCTTCGTCACCCAAACCCCTGCAATTTTAAGTCTGGCGCGGGTTCCAGGAGGGAATGAATGATGCTTCCACTTCCTGCAGGCGCACGCACAGTCTTGGCGCCAACGGTCTTAAAAGTCCTTGAAGGAAGGCGGCAGCAGGCCGAGCCGGCCCGGGAAGCCCCGGCCGCGCGCCCACCTTCAGCGGCGCCCTGGGCTTAGGTGCCGCGGCCTGGGAAGGGCGGTCTGGACGCACCGGGCAGGCAGGGCTCCTTTGCTCTTGGGGCTGCGATGTCTGTGACTCTTTTCCTTGGACGTGAAGCACCCCAGGCCTCTGGGCGTCCGCCAGGCCCCTCCTTGGCTTGGCCCTCCAGCCAAGAGCATCACTGGCTCCCGGGGCGGGAAGGGGCGACCCAGGCATCCGCGCGTGCCGGGCGCTGCGCTCGCGCCCCTCGGATGCGCCCCTCGGATGCGCCCCTCGGATGCGCCCCTCGGATGCGCCCCTCGGATGCGCCCCTCGGATGCGCCCCTCGGATGCGCCCCTCCAATACCCAGCGGCCTGGCCTGTCTGCTCCCCGCACCCTGGTGCGCACACATGAGCCCAGGCGTGGCTTCTGCTCCCCGCTCAGAGTCGGTTTCCTCGGGTGGCAAAACCACTCCGGGAAGCTTGAGGGGGGCGCAGGTGCACTTGCCTCTCACCCAGCAGCTGCCCAGGCTCCCTTCCGCGCAGGGATTTACAGCGCTGATTTCAGACTGTGGTATCTGAAGACCTGCCTGTAAGGGCGTGGTGGCGCATGCCTGTAATCCCAGCACTCC
>RJWT010051774.1:0-10613 GCA_004365215.1 Cuniculus paca
AGCACTCCGCCGGGTGCACCGAGCCGCCCAGCGCCTGCCCCGCAGGGCGCACGGACCGAGCCCAAGTGCGTGCGTCACGGAGGCCGCCTGCGCGCTGCGCCCCCTTCGCCGATCAGCCTGCCCGGGTGGGTGGCTTTTCTAACGCTGTTGGGGATCCCGAGACTGCGGCGGGCCTCTAAGGTCGGGTTGTGACCCCGAGTTCCTCCCAAATAATCCCTTCCGGAGCCCGCACCCAGCACCCCAAGCCCTTTCCTCGGAAATCCGAAGACCTCTGGGGACAGGAACCCGACCCTTCTCCCCAGCCAGCCCGCCCCCAAACCTCGCCCCTGCTTCGAGCCAGAATGTGGCCTTCGCTCCCGAAGCCCGGGTGCAGCCTCAGGGCCCGGCCGAGCGGGGTGCGGCCTCCAGGGCGCCCACGTGGCCTCGCGGTCCTTAGGATCCCAAGTCCCGCTCGTGCGCACTCCGCGGTGCGAAGCTTCGGGACCGAGCAGCCTCCCTGGAGGGAGGAGTGAGTGTGTTCCGAGCTAGGACACCTCACAGGAAGCCCACCTTCCACGCCGGCCTTGAAAAGAAAGAAGAAAAATAAAAGTATAAAAACGCACGAAGCGGGAAGGTGCGCACGCCCGGGACTGGGGCAGCCGCGCGCGCCCAGCCGGGTCGAGGGTGCCAACCCGGCCCGCAGCGGCCTGTCACTTTCTCCACTTAACCCTCGAGTAAATGAGCATGCGTCTTCCTACAGATTTGTTTAGAACAGAGAGCAATTTTTGCTTTGCAAATAGATCCCCTAGATGAAACAAAACGAATTTGCGGCTCTACAGAACCGTACCAGTCCCGTGCTGTGGTCAGCGCAACGTTAAGGTCCTGCTGATACTGCTCTGGGGGGAAAATTAAGCTCATCGTGGTCGTGTCGTCTTTGAAGCCCAGAAATATTCATCTCAGGTGGTTGGGTTTTGTTCCGGTTCTTACAGGGGATTTGGGGGGTGGCGTTTTCTGAAGGGCTCCGGCGACGTCATTAACCAGCTAATCCGTTTTCACTGGGCGGCGAGTGCTTGATGTAACCACTGAGGAATTTCGGTGCCACCAGACGGAGTCTCTTCCAGCCCCAGCTCCCTGGAAACCGTGAGGATCTTTTCTAGACAGAAAGGATTTTTTGCCTGGGAAGCCAACGGACTGCACCTCCCCGATCCGGGATTTTGAGGCGCACCAGGCCCAGAGTCCTTGGGGAGAAAGTGGCGATCGAGGCGTCCCGAGCGGCCAGTGCCGCCGAGGTCCCCGGCGAAGTCCCGGAAGTCTCATCTCAGAAACGGGGCGCGTGCACGGAGACTTGGAAGACGGGGAAGAAAATACAGAGGAGAGGGTTCCCCGCTTCTTGGCATAAAATCGGAAGAACCCTGTGGCCACCTTCTACCCAAAGGGAGCTAAGCTCAGCTTCTCTGACTCCCCTGGTCCCCCCACCGGAAGCTGGCTAATCGCTGCAATTCATTACCAGCGACACGAACTCTTCTTCTTCCCCTAAACGCACCGCTTTGAGAGAGGAGGAGTAGGGAGCAACTTCTGCAGTCGGTGGGCGCATTAGCGGCCCCCTGCATCCCCATTCCAAGACAACCAGGTCCAAGGGGAAGGCCGGCGAGCACCGGCCAGAATCCCAGAGAGCCAAGTCAGCATCAGCAGCCCAGGAGGACGGAGAATCCCCAGTTCCGGGAGACGGCCTCCCCTTCCGCAGGAGGGACCGCTTCCCGCCCGGCGCTGTCAAGGGCTCTGCTGGGTCGGGTCCCTGGACCCAGGAAGGCAGATCTGCCTGGGTTACTGCCATGTAATCAGATAATCGGACATCCTCCCAATTTAAAAATATAAACTTTCCCCAAAGAAGTAACTTCCAGGGAAAGACATTACTGTGTTAAAAACAAAACCCAATTGGGGAGGGGGTGGGATAGTGGTGTTGGAATTGTTCTCTGGTCCTTTCTGGGAAGAGCAATGACCCCCAGGAAAGTGGAGGACAGCGCACCGCTTACACACAAAAAGGAGTGAAAAACTGACCTATTCTTCCCATCACCCTGACAGAAGAGACTCTCAGTCATCAGACTGTGGCATCTGTGATGCTGGGTCCAGGAGGAGGTCTCAGAAGAGACCACATCTTACTAGGTGCCTGTGTCCACAAGGGCTTGTGAATCAAATAGATTGGTGTCCCCGCAGTTGGGGACTTCGTGGCCTCTGCTTGCTCAGGCAGCTGAAGTCCTAAACGGTACTGCAGAGCTTCCAGATCTCGGCCAGGACCGGGAGGGGCTCTCCCCTTCCCCACCTTCTGGGTGTGACCAGGTCTGTGCTGTCCCTCGGCCACTGCAGCAGCCACTCTGGAGCCTGTGGGAGTGGGGACACCTTGGAGTCCCTCTTGATTTCAAGCCCCCGGGGATCCTTCCACTGGGGACTGGCCTCAGGTAGCCAGGTGCAGCCTGGGGGAGAACAGCTGTGCAAAACCCAAGCAGATGTGGGGCGTCCACACCCTCCCCTTTCCTCTTGGGGCCAAAATTTCCTCCAGATCAGTTTCCTAATGGAAAATTTCTACGATGTGGGTACTCGGGGTGTGACTGAGCGCCCCTCAGATTGGGGCATGATGTAATTGTGGACTCCCACAACGTGTAGGGTCCCCCTTGCCACTTGCCCTCCTCTGCGTCCTCCTGGGCTCCTGGCTGCCTCCCGGGCCCTTGAGCCTGGACTGGTGCTTCGCTTTAGGCCCAATGCATACACCAGGAGTCTCTCCCTGCCACACCAGGACCGGGGACCTGTAGCAGGTGTCCCAACCCGCAGTCACTGCCCGTGTTTCTGATCACTCCAATTAAAACTTGTTCAGTGCTTTTCCAGTTTGAACAGCGCTTCTAACTTCCTGATGTCCCACACAGGCCTGAGGCGCCCTGTCTGCCTGGCTCCAGGCTCTGACTGGGGTAGAAAAAGCTAGGCGTCAGTATCCTTCCCACTGAGAAACCTGTGGCACTTGGGCCGCTTTCAGCGGAAAAGTGGGAAGCTGGGCCTTCGTCTTGGGTGCGGGTGAGAGCCTGTTTGGGGAAGGGGTTAATATGCTACCTGCTGGACTTTGCCCTGGACGTGCCCCGCGCCCAACACCTCACACCTTCAAACCCTGGGCAGCATTGCTACCTCTCCAAGCACGCGCTGCAGACTTGTGCTACGGACACCGGAACAGCGGCTGCCGCGGCAAAAACCAGATAGTCAGAGCTCAGGCACGCTTTCCTGTAAAATCTAGGAAGTTTCGTTTGAGAAAAGTTTCCGTTCTTGTTAGGAGGCAGCGCTCTCCCATTTCCACTTAGACATGTTTCTGCGCTCTGGGTAATGCCTTTCAAGCTGGGGAGGAATTCTCCGGAGTTCATAATTGAGGCTCAGAAACCGTAGGGGTGGGACTCTCCTTAAATCCTCCCGAAGCCAGGGAGGTGCTGGGGCGCACTTGGGGAGCACGGCCTGCGGAAGCCGTGGTGGGACTCCCCGCAGCCCACGCTCCTCGCTTAGAGCCCCCGCTCTGCGCCGGACACTGCGCCGCGCTGCGCAGGATTCTGGGCGCGAGGCGGGCCGGGGTGCAGGGTTTGGGCACTGTGGGCTGCGGCGGCGTGCGGTCTCTCCCCCGCGCTCACTGCTGGAAACCGGGGAGCCTGGAAAGTGCGGTTCCGGTGCGAGCAGCTGGCGCGGCGACCCGGTTTCCACGCACCGTCCCTGCGAGCGTCGGCCGGCTGTGGGTCTGGCAGGGAAAGGCCGAGCCCATTTGTGTGCGCACGCACTGCCAAGCCCACGGAGAGCAGCCGCGTCGACGCCAATGCCCTCGAGCTTCGGACCTTCCAAGGGTCTCTGGAAAAGGTCAGGAGCGCCTGCTGCAGGCAGGAGGATTGAAAGCTCGTAGGGCGGGAGAAGGGAGCAGGTACCCGGCCAGGGTCAGACAGGCAGCAGGTGAGCAGCGGGCTTCTCCGGGCCCAGGGGACAAAAAGGCAGCACCAAGAAGGAAAATACCTGCGCGTGGCCGCCCGGGTCCCTGTGTCCTCCCGCTGGTGTCGACCTCCGCGAGTGTCCTGCAGCCCCGCACCCCTGTAACTCTACCGCCGTTTTGAGCACAAGGCCAAAGGATCCCACAGGACCCTCACACCCCAAAGGAACTGCCCTGGGCCCCCAGCGCTTGTCCCTCCCCGGAAAGCCCGGGAAGCTGCGTGAGCACCTCGTCCCAGGGCTCAGACTCCAGGGAGGGGTGGGGCTACTGAGCGCACCGCTGCGGGGTGTGCAGGGGACGCAGGGTCCAAACCTGTCCCGGGCCGCAGGAGCCGAAGGGACCAGGCAAGAGCGAGAAGCCTCTGACCCCGAGGGACAGCGCCGAAACACTCGGGTCTGCGTCTCCACCGAGTGCGCCTTTCTCCAGCTGGCTTCCGCCCCGCCACCAGGGGACCCCCAGCACCCCCCCCCGGGACCCTGGCTCAGCGATCGCCCCTTGGAGCGCCCACCCAACGTGCGACTCCCCGAAATTCTGGCTGCGTGGCTTCCAGGGCTCTCGGATATCAGCGTCCGGGCAGGGGCTGCGCTCCCGCCGAGAGGCCTACAGCTGCGCCTGGCTGCCCCGCCCTTCCCTCACGCTCGCGCGCCTGCGAGGCCTTTCGCCCCGGGGTTTCTAGAAGGGAAGGACAGAAGGGTCACTCCTGGGCCTTTTGTGCCCTTTCCTTGTGTAGTGGCTACGGGGCAGAGCGTCCTCGGGCCGCCACCCCTTTCGGCCCATGCGCTGCGAGCTGGAGCGGGTGTGGGACCAGCGCGGGCTTGAACGACTCGGTCTGTCCAGCAGGGCACTTGCCTGGCGGGTCGCGCTGCCTCCTCTGGCCTCGACCGCCAGTGACCTCCCCGAGAACCACAGAGGCCACGGCACCCCTCCCTCCCTCCCTCGCCCACCCCGCCGCCCAGGCGAACGCGGGGGTCCCCGAGTGTCTCTCTTTCTCTCTCTCTCTGGATCGGGTCCCCACGCGCGCTCGGCGTACTCACCCCAGCTTCCCGGAGCCCAGGCGCGCTCTGCTCTCGCGCGGGAAAGTCCCCGGAGGCAGCGCGGCGGAGGCGCGCCTGGGACTCCAGGGCCGCGGCGGGGTCCGGGCGAGACCGGCCGCCCCCGCCCCGCCGCGGTCCCTCCCCTCGCCCCCCCCCCGGGCCCCGCGGCCCCGCGCTCCGCCCGAAGGCGGGTCCGCCATAAACAAACGCCGCCCGGGCGCACGTGCGCCGCGCTGCAGATCGCGCGCTCCGGGCGGGCGCCGGGTCTGCAGGCGCAGCGAGCAGCCGAGAAGCGAGGACGGGAGAGCGCGCCCGGCCCGGCCCGGGCCCCAGCCGCTTGCGCCGCGCTGCGCCCGCCTCCGACCCCTCTCCATGGCTCTGCGGCCGCCGCCGCCCTCGCCGCCCTCCAGCTCGGAGGGGCCTCGCGGCAGCGGGTGCACGCGGCCAGGAAAGGACTGAAGAGCTCCGCTGCTCCACCTCGCCGGCTCCCCGCACCCCAAGGCGAGACCAGGCAGGGAGACGGAGGCGGCACGCCGGAGAGCGGCGCAAGCAGGGCTCCGATCGCCGCGCGCGGCGCGGTGCAGCCCGGGCGCAGGCGGAGCTCGGGGCTGGCGGCGGCGGGGAGGCGTCTCGGCGCCCAGGCCGGTCCCGCGCACCTGCCCGCGGCCGGCGCCCGGGACTCCGGACTCACCTGCCTCAGGCGCCCGCTTCTTCCCCATCCGGACTGCGCGGGCCTGGAGCGCGACCCGATCTAATATGCCCAGAGCCGAGGCGCGATGAAGGAGAAGTCCAAGAATGCGGCCAAAACCAGGAGGGAGAAGGAAAATGGCGAGTTTTATGAGCTGGCCAAGCTGCTCCCGCTGCCGTCGGCCATCACCTCGCAGCTGGACAAAGCGTCCATCATCCGCCTCACCACGAGCTACCTGAAGATGCGCGCCGTCTTCCCCGAAGGTGAGGCCGCAGGCGGGCAGCCCGGAGCGTGGGGGCCCCGGGGTCTCGGCCCACGCGGGAAACTGGAGCCGCCGCGGAGCCCTGCGGCCTCCGGGCCAAGGCGAGGGCGTCCTGGGGAGGCCGCGCGGAGGGCATGAGAGCCGTGGCGGCCCTGAGACCAAACCACCTCTGAGCCCTGAGCCGGAGCAAGGAACCCAGGATCGTTCCGAGCACAGGTGTCCCAAAGCTGGCACCAGCACGCCAGCCCGTGAAAGTTTTTTGCTCCTTTCCTTCTTCTCTCCCTCCCCTTGGGTTCCTCCTTTCCATGGTTCTTTCTTTTCTTCCTTTTAACACCAGTCCATCCTGGTGTGGTTTTATTTTTCTTTTCTTCCTTCTTTCTGTTTTTCTATCGCCCTTCCTTCCTCGCTGGCTTTTTCTTTCTTTTGTTCTGTGCCAGTCCTTCCTGGTCGTAATTTGCCTTTTTTCTTTCCCCTCCCTTACTTCCTTTCTTGCTTCCTCCTACCCTTTCCCTTCTCTTCTTCCTTCGCCTCATTTTGTTTTCCTGGAGGAGGTGACGGCGGACCCTTGTTTTCCCACCCCCTGGAGCCGCTTTGCAACCGCAAGTCTTGGGCGACGCCGGTGGAAGCCACCAGGCTGGGCACTTTCAGAGGGCTAGGCCGCCACCCTTGGGTCTCTCCGTCTGCCTCTTTCCTGACTCTTTTTCCTTTAAGCTGGGACGGAAAGATCATGGGTTTGTGAGTTAGGGTGCTGCCAGCCTGCCAGAGAGCGAAGCGATTCTTCTGAAAACGGCAGACTTAAGCATCGCAGTTCTTTTTAGGACTGAAAAGGTGCCACTGGTGGGCACGGATAGCAGAGACCACAGATGGGCAGACTAAGGATTGCAGGGCATGGTGGCATGCTGGGTGGCTCTCCCCGCATGCACAAGCCAGCTTCTGCTAGTGACTGTGTCCCTTGGGCCAGGGACCTCCAAGCAGCAGCTCTGGTGTCTTCTGGGATTGGCGGGAGAGATAGGACTGTTGGGAAGCCCATGGCTGGGGCTAGGGGGCTTCGTGGGTGCCCCAGAACCTCCAGGCCCTGGAGCTGGGAAGTGGGAAGGTTTTATGGGGGATAACTTCAGCTGCAGGGTGCTGGAGGGTCACAAAGTACAAGTGACAGGTGTCTCTGGGCCACAGGACACTTCCATTAAAAGCCATTCCCAACCAGGGAGCAGACCTGAAGTCGGTGGACTCCTTGTGCCCCCTCCCTGCCTGTTATTTGTAGTATCTGGGTCTGGGGCTTGCTTGTCACCCTCTCCAGTGGAGTGGAGGCCCGGTCTCTCCGAAGCCTCTCTGCCAGGCTACACAGCCACGGGGCGCAGGCATCTGGAACTTTCGAGAGCAGCCCGGTGATCGCTTGTTTCCCAGGGTTCCTACTCAGATCGGCATGGACGCCTCCGCCTTCTCCCTGCAGACGGGAGTTGCAGCCACTGTGGCTGCTACTTGTCTGCCTGGAGGTAAGCCCTTGGCTGGAGAAGTAGGATCCTTTCTGGCCGCTTTAGTTTCAGTGGGGTTGAAAAGCAAATTCGGTTTTGCAAGAGCCCAGTCGCCTTCCCACCCTTGAGCAGAGATGGCCGGCTGTCAGAGGAGGCCTGCTATCTGCATGCTGAGAACCAGGCGTGAAGTCCAGACAAGGCCTGTCCACTTCGCCGCCTTTCCCCCCACCCCCTGCGTTTTGTGGAGGGGGGCAGTGGTGGCAAAAGAAATGATCAAAAGAGTAAGTGATTCGATTTCAGATAAACCAGAGAGTAGCTAGAAGAGGGGGGCTGGGCTCGCTGTAAGCTGTTCGTTGTTTGGGGGATTTCCAGGGAGGTGGCCCCGTGCTGCCATTACCGGACTTCGGACTGGATCTGGTCTGGGACGCTCCTTTTCTTTCGGGTGTTGGGGTTCAGAATGGCTGGGTCCTGAGTCCCTGGAGGGGTGGTCCTGCTGCGGGTGGGTGCCATCATTGGTGTGTCCAAGGACTGCCTAGTCTAGGGGCCACCTGCACCCCTGAAGGTGACCATGGAGGTTGGCATTTGGGAAGGGTTTGGCTTCAGAGTGTTGCGAATGGCCGTGAACCTATCAGGAGCCACCCAGCCTCAGAGACCTGTCCCCCTGCTTAGGGCTGGGACCTGTCCTTGGGGCTGCAACACCGGCACCCCTCAAGTCAGCCTGGGGCTAAAGGGCAGAGAAAGATGCTTTTAGTGGGCCCTCTGTTATGCAAAATAACTTGCGCGTTTCCTGTAACACCAAAGAGGGCACAGAAGTGGTCTCTTAATTGATTTACTTTTTCCTGGGGAACCCAGGTCTGCTTGGGGCCTGCTGAGTGGTTGGGGTCAGGGCAACAGCACGAGGGAGGTTTCAGGGACTGGGCCACGCTGGGCCCAGTGGGAGCTCCGGGTTTGCCGGCAGCTCTCAGCTGCAAATCGAAAGTAGGAAAGACACAGAGTGAACCCATCTACCAAATGAGGCTTTGCCCAGAGCAAGTGGGATCCCTGGGCCAAGAAGAATCCGGAGACCAGCTTAGGACTGCAGAAGTTGGAAATGAACAGCTTTGTCCCAAGGAGCCAAGGGAATCGTCAGACACACTCTTCCTGCCTGGGGAAACTGGTGGCCAGAGAGAGGACAAGCCTCCCCAAGGATCCTCAGCAGGGGCAGCGGTGTGCAGCCCCCCAGAGAGGTCCCCGCACCAGGACAGAGGGAACCAAGGCCGTCACCCACCCGCAAACTGGGTGGAGAAAGGCTTGGAGAAAGCTTTCAAATTTTACAGTGGGTTGAAGGCTGCATTGTCACCTTGCACAACTGGCCTCGGTCTCTTTAAAATGGACCCATTACCAAATCCACATTGGCCCGGGGTTGTTGTGACCCAGCATGAAAATGCAGGCAGGGACTGTGCAACGTAGGTGCAAATCTGCCCCAGTCACCCAGTTCCGTAAATTCCTGGTGCTTCCTGGACGGGCGCGGTTTAAATGGCAAGGGTGAGAGGAATATCTGCCTAGAGTCAAAGACGTGCTGCTTCCTGGGAGGCCGCCTTTTCCTGCCCACAGCCTGGGAACTAAGAAACGGGAGGTAGTTAGAACGGGGAAGAGGGCCGGAGAGCCAGTTGGGAAGTGGCTGGAAAACACTGTGTGTGGCAGTGCCAGGGGCACTGGGCTGTCTGTGCCCCTTG
This sequence comes from Cuniculus paca, assembly GCA_004365215.1. Classification (NCBI taxonomy): domain Eukaryota; kingdom Metazoa; phylum Chordata; class Mammalia; order Rodentia; family Cuniculidae; genus Cuniculus; species Cuniculus paca. The sequence continues at coordinate 9,154 of RJWT010051774.1, forward strand.
TAGCCCTGTGGCCCTCCACATAGCCAGGGCTGAGGCGCTCCTGGCCTTAACCCCAAGCCCGATGCCAGGTCATCCGGGCCCATCCAGGGTTAGCAGCCGCTGGAGCCGCGTCCCGGGCCGGAGGGTTTGGTCCACCCGAAGAATCCCTCAGCAGGTGCTAAGCCGTGGCGCAAGGGGTGATTGTTTCTCCCTGATCTCCATCTCGAGCAGGGAGGATGGAGAGAGCAACCCTCCAAAGGTCCCAGCTCAGGAATGGAGTAGAAAACGGAGTCGGAGTTTCCTCTCCTGTTTCCCAGACCGGAAAGACCAGGGGCAGGCGTGTGTGAGCACCTGCATGTGTGTAAGCGGGCTGTAATGATAGTGTTACATTATCAAGACAGTGTAGTCAAAAGAAAAGGAAACGTCACATGCTTGCATGTGCGCACAGCACACACCCCAAAGAGGGGCTCAAGTCCTGGATTATCCGAAGGCTGGATTCCGTTGCATTTAAATTCAGTCAGAGGCAGCTCTGTGACTTCTCTCTCTCTGCCACTTTGTCACAGAGCTGAGCACCCTGGGGGGATGAGCTGGTGGGCAGGGCTCGGATCCTTTCAGGGATCGAAACAGTTTGATTTGCAGGGTTTGGCGGAGTGGAAGCCCCCAGTATCGATGTGGAAGTCTTAGACCCAAGGCCTTTCGGTTCCGCAGTCTGAAATCATGCACGTTTAAAAACAGTCGGCTTATTCTTTTAGAGTAACGGAGAATTTAACAGCTGTCGCCCCATCTCTGTGGTGGGAGTCGCCAAGTGGGAAACGCGGCTCTCAGTTGCCCAGCGGGCACTCACTCCGGGCAGCAGTGTCACAGAGCAGCACTTGGGCACGGGTGGTGGCCTCAGAGTGTGGACCTGGTGCGTGAGCTGGGGACCTGGGGATCCGAATGACCCTGAGCCCCGCAGCACGGAAAGGGAACCTCCTTCGTGCCCACTGCACCCCTAGGATCGGATCCGCGCAGGCGTGACCCTCTCCCGAGGTGGTTCCTGGGCTTGCAGTCCCCTCCGCTCTCTTCCACAGCCGCCAGCCCCACACCCTCTTGGGGTATCCTCCCCGCCACCCCTGTCCCATCTGTGTCTGACCCAGCTGATTTGAAAAGAGGCTTGAGGGGAGGATGTTTTAGGGAACCGGGAAAGAACAGAGGGGTCCACAGGGGTGCTTATGAGCAGTACAAGCTGGGGGCTCTCCTAGGGCAGCACAGTGGGGGCCCCCAGCCCCAAACCTCCTTGCACAGGCTTGGGGCACTCAGCCCTACAAAGGAGCCCCCCAAGCCCGCCGCCCTGCCTGCCAGTGGATCGAGGCTGGAAAGGCTGTGGGGGTGGCAGCCTCCAGACAGCCCCCTCTCTCCGCCCCTTGTCTCCTTGGGCTCGTGGGCAGCAGTGGCGAGGCCCAGGCAGCCCCACAGCCCCTGGGCTCCCCTTGAGCCCACTT
>RJWT010051775.1:0-10652 GCA_004365215.1 Cuniculus paca
CTACTGATTTATATGTCGTGTTAAAGAATCTGGCCAATGATTGAACAATGTCCTCTGGTACCCCCTCCTTCATACAGGCTCTGAAAAACAAACATTTAACTTATCCTGAGATTCAATGTGGACATCATTACACGTATAGATACTACTCCTTCATTTCTAAGAATATTTATAAAGTTAAACAACTTTTTATTTCATAAGATTAAGTCTTCTAATTAGTGACTTTAAGTGACTAATGCTTAAATGTGATGTAAATGCTTCCAGGTGTAGTTAAGTAGGTTTTCTGCTATAGGAAACACTACTGAAAATAATTCTGTGAGGGACATATTAACAAACAATCTTATGTTAATGAAAGAACCATCTTCAATTTAACTTGGATTATAAGCTAAATTGCTTACTTTAAGTTTTTGGAGAGCTCAACTGCTCATAAGGATATACTATTTGTACTGTTGTATCTTCCAACAGCAGTAATTTTACGCTATTCATGTAGGCAGGATATGATTATAAGTGCAAAGCTGTGCATTGATGAGCAGCCTTTATTTGTCTATAAAAACAAGTGACATTTATAGATGGATATAAATAGGTATAAATGTATGGTCATGTAACAACATAGGCAGAGATAATAGTGTAATTTAACTAATTTAATTGTGTAACATTGTAATTTCTTTATTATCTCCAACAAAAATAAATCTCCCTTACCTATATCAAAATAATGCTGGCTTCAGTTTAAAATGCAAATAGTAGGAAGAGTGACACATAAGTAATCATAATTTATAATTCATTAGTTAATAAAACTAATTTCTTTTCTTTTAGGAGGGCTATGAGAGTGGAAAGTAACTGATAGAAAGTATAATTGAGTTTTTTCATTCCTGGGTAATAAAGCATCTTTGAATCAAGTATATATAGAAGGCAAAATCCCCAAAAGGGGTCTGTGTGGCAAAAATGCTGGCGACTTTTGTCTACTCCTACTTACATGCAAGAGCCAAGCAAATGGGAAAACAACTTGCCTGAACACATTCACAGCTCTTCTGCGCCATGTAAAAATTGGCATGGTAGAATATCAAAAAAATAAAGATCTCTGTTTTATGTCATTCAAAATATCCTTCAGTAAGAGACTATGGGCAAATAAAACAATGTATCCACAGAGAAAGACAAGCCATTTGATTCAAGTTAACTTCCACCAAGAACCTTTAGTATGCTGCTCGGCACAACCAACTTTGAACAGGGAAAATGATGAGAAATGACATGCAATATTAAAATAAATACTTAAATAAGATTTGATGGGCAGGGTTAAAAATAGAGGAAGAGGGCTGAGGACATAGTTCAGAGCATAACGCCTGCCTGGCAAGCGTGAAGTCCTGAGTTTGACGCCAGGTACCAAAAAAACAAAAAACAACAAATAAAACAAAAACAAAAATAGATGGAGTGAATAAAGAAAAATTATATCTTTAGGTTAGGTAAATTTTAATATGTAGGTGACTTTATTACTACTGTGCATATAATAAAATTAATGTACATTTACATCTATCTTGTTTAGACTGGTTGTTGAGGTGAAGTCTGTTCTCAGTTATGCATGCTTGGGGCAGATATAGAGGTATTAGGCAGTTTTCTCATTTCTGAGACAAAATACCCAATACCTACAAATTAAAGGAGGAGTAGTTAAATTGGCTGATGTTTCAGAGGGTTCAGTCCAAAGTCAGTTAGCTTCTAGGCAAAAATTGCATAGTGAACAAGCCTGGCAGAGAAAACCTGTTTATTCCATGGAATCCAAGAAGCCAAAAGAGAACGAAGGAGTCAGGGACAAGAATAAACCCTTCGACATCATGCTCCAGCCTCCATCCAGGCCTCACCTCCTAGCATATTTAGCTACTGAACTCATCAATGAACAAAACTACTGATGTGTATAGTGCTCCCATTATCCAATCACACGAGGCTTTTGGGGTACTGCAACATTCCATCCCTGGACCTCAAAAGGTTCATGCCATCTCATTATTCAAAATGAATTTAGTTTATCTCTAAGAAATTCCAAAGTTTTAACACTTCTAGCATTGCTAAACAGGCCATGTCCAGTCTTCCCTGAGACCCAAGGCAAACTCTTAAATGTGAGTCTCTGTAAAAACCAAAAAGGAAGTTAAATACTTGTAACTGCACAGAATAAATATTTTCATTCCAAAATGGAGACATGAGACAGAAAGGAATGGGACCAAAGGAAAATAAAAATTGGACGGATTAACATTAAATATTATTCGTTCTATGCCCAAAACTCAGAGAAAGTTGTGGTGAGATATAACCTCCAAAGTGCTTGAACAGATGCATCACAATGACTGTGCTGGTTGAATCTCAGATGGCTTCTCTCTTGGGATGGCTTCATGTATTGCCTACAGGTTTCCTCAGTAGACTTCACACATCTCTGGCATTCTCAAATTCCAGGGGTCTCCAATGCACCTTCAGTTTCATTCTCACAGCTTCATAAACTCATCTCTCTGGGGCTCCTTGAATAGAGATCTTCCTTTGAAATCTGGGTAGGAGTCTTCATGATGCAATAACTCTTGTTTTCTGCCTGCCTGTAAAACCAGCTGCACACAGATGACTTCAAGGTCTTCTACCAGCTCCAGAAGTAGTTGGACCCCTTGAACCATGGTTATAGTAGTCTCTGAGAGCCTGAGTGGCTGAGCATAATGAAATGAATCCTAGGGAGCCAATTTCCTGAGCTGCCCATCTGGTGTGGGGAGTCCAGGGGATCTCTTCTCAAGTGAAAGGTTTACACTTTTGAAAATTTGAGAAAATTTTTGGAAAATTTGGGCTGACAAGGTTTAGCTGATTCCTTAGATACTTTCAAGCCACCTTTGCTGTTGTCTGGATGCAAAGTACTTGCATCCCAACTGAAACCTCCTAAATTTGGTCTTTCCTATCTGCATTCCTATCAGCATTTCAGTCCCCTGAAGTCTGTCCAGAATCTATCATTAGTTTCTGTTGACTGCATTCTAAGACTGCTCTAACTGGCATCTCCAATCCTTTTCAAACTCCTCCTGCAAACCAGTATCAAAAGATTCTGAAACACATGGTCAGGTACAATCATTGAATCGCAACCTGTATTAACCAGCTTTCTGTTGCAGGGGCAAAATGTTCAACACCCACAACCCAAAGGAGAAGAGGTTTATTTGAGTGACAGTTTCCAGTGGGTTCAGTTCAAAGTTGCCTGACTTCAAAACAGATATGGCATGATGGAAGGGCCTGGCAGAGGATAGCTACTCATCCTATGGCAGAGAAGAAGCAGAAAGAGGAGGTATCAGGAACAAAAGACACCCTCCAGATCACACCCCCCAGTGACTCACCAGCAACTAGGACCTACCTCTTGAGACAACATTTGCCACTGAGCTTGTCAGTGTATGAATGCACTAGTGAGTTTGGCATCCCCATGATCCGATCTCCTTTTAAACACAGAAGGCTTTGGGGATCACTAAATAGATCTAAACCATAACACTATAGTTGCTAGAATTGCTATTTTCTGTCGGTTTAGCTTATGTATTTCTTGAATTTTTCTTTTTTTTCCAAAATATTATTTTTGAAATTTTATGACTAATTTAGTATTATTTCTATGTTCCAAAGGAATGGTTTTCAGAGACTTATACTGTTTCAATGTGAGTAGATTCTTTTAATTTGCACATTAGTAAATATGATCATTTTCCAACTATGTTGATATATTTGTAAAATAATTTGTTGGTTGCGTCAGTTACTTTTTACCCATTGCTGAGACAAAAATATTCACCACTCAAAGTTAAAGGAGGAAAAGTTTATTTGGGTTCATACTTTGTAGAGGTTTCAGTCCATAATTGACTGACTCCAAGGCAGAGTGGCATGGCAGAGAGGAATCATAGAGGATAAACACTTCATGGCAGGCAGAAGACAGCAAAAGCAGCAAGCTGTAAGTGACCAGCAGCAAGCAGCCAGCTAAAACTGATCACCCTCTTTCTGTCCTTTATGTTTTATCCAGGCTACTCACCCTCAGAGCACACAGCACTCAAACCCAGTGTGGGGCAGCCTTAATCCAAGCATAAACTATGGATCAATTCCAACATCACATCCTTGATTCGAGTAGCACACACTCTAGATCTAGCCACAGTAAATCACAATTTATGACCATATGAGGCTTTGAGGGGACATCTGGATACAAGCCATACCATAGGAGTTTAGTTTTTCTTTTGTCATTATCTATATTCACACACCCCATCATCTAAATGACTTTCTTTACACTGGTGGTACTTGAATTGACCTTTGAAATTCCACTTCTATCTCCATTCTACTTGAAAATGTTCAAAAGTAGGGGAAAGATACATTCCCTACTTTTTCCTTTCATTAAAAATTTGCATGTGGTTCAGGTCTCCCTAATTTTATGCATGTGGGTATCAACTGAACACTAGAAGCAAATAAGGCAACTTTGTAGGTGCTGGCCTCCAAGTTCTAGGGCTTAGCCAACACCTTTGTGCTACAGAGAGCCATCTAGAGGCAGAAAATGTGTCACTGGATGCACCAGTATCTTTTTGACTTCTGAACTCAGGATGAGGTTGTGAGACTTTTTCTATCACCATTGGAGAGAACATCCAAATCTATGGATGAAACCTGTGTCTCTTTCATATGTCTAAAGAAGTGCCTATTTCAGAGAAAAGTGAGACATCGTACTAGTTTGATCATCTGTTTAAATTATTTATGATTTTGAACAAAGCAAAACTATCTACATGTAACTCAGATTAACATTCCACTGAAGAAAAGGAACCCATTAGAATCTAGAACCTGATTCTCCACTTCTTGTCCTAGCCCTCTAATGTAATACTTTTCACATCATATTACAAATAATACATCCACACTTCCATACTATCATTGTATTGTTACTTTCAGTTTTCAAATTTGTTCTTAACTTTCTGAATTATCTCCCCATGAAATTGTTAACATATATTCTGCATTTTCCTATGGGTGTACACAATTTCAGAGGTTTCATAGACAATTCTTGTATGCATGAAGAGCTGATGCAATCTAGGCTAAGAATATGTAATTTAGAACAAAATTTTCAGCCAGGGGCCAATTAACCTCTCAGGGAATATTTGACATTCTATAGAAATATTTTTAATTGTCATAATTCAGGTTGGGGTGCAATGGACGTCTCATGAGGAGATACAAAACATCCTACTAAAGGTGCTACATTCCCAAGAACAATCACTCACAACAAAGAAATATTTGACTATTCCCTGGCAACCACAAATCTGATTACTGTCTCTCTTGGATTTTTTACTACAATAGTTTCCTATGTTGAAATCACATAATATATTTTAGGTGTTGTTTTTTTGCATAACAACATATTTTTGAGTTCATCCATGTAAAATTCCATGAGTATTAGCTGAATCTTATGCCATTTTATATATATAACACATTTTGTTCATCCATTCACTCATTGATAGACACTTGCATTGTTTCCATGCTTTGAATACTGTGAAAAATAATATTGTGAACATGTGTGTACACATATTCATTTGAATACTAGTTTTGAATTATTTGTATTATATATCTACTAGTATAATTACTGTGTCATATAGTAATTCTATATTTATCATTTTGAGGAACTGCCAAACTGTTTTCACAGTAGCTAAAACAGTTTACATTTCTACCAAAATGTCTGAGATTTCTAATGTCTCTACATTCTTGCCAACATTTGATATTTTCCATTTTTGTTTTCTTACTAATACCTACCTAGTGGATGTGAAGTGGTATTGCAGTTGTTTTGACTTGCCTTTCCCTAATCGCAAATAAAGATGAGCATGATTTTAGCTTCATATTTGAAATTTGTATATATCTTTAAAAGGAATACCTATTAAAACTCTTTGCCCACTCTTAAATTGCCTTTTTCTTCTTTAGTTATACAAATTTGTTGTATTTCTTGAATGTCAGACCCTTGTCGGTTAATGATTTTCTGCCAATCTATAGATTACCTTTTTGCTTTCTTGTTACTCTCTTTTGATGAAGAAAAGATTTTAATTTTGATTAACTCCCATTTTTCAGATCTTCTTGTTGTTGTTCTTGCTAATGCTCTGGATATTATCTAGGTACCTCAGTTCTCATTCAATTTGATACGTGACCAGAATCATGGAAAAAATTAAGTTCATGAACCAAGCTACCACTGTTTTCAACATTTGAAGGAAGAGAAGAAGAATATTGCCAATAGAAGGAATATCACTGGGTACATTTAAGAATTATGTCTAGTTCCTTGTGCCTGTAGCATACAATGCATCAATACTAGAGAGACATTTGGTAGATAATAGTGGATAAGAAATAAAACGATGTAGTAGTAGCTTGTTGTGAGTTTTTTGAACTAAAACTAATCTTATGTGACTTTTTATGTTAATCTTTAAGTAAAATAAGGTTATCAAGGGCTTTAAATAGGAGAGTGACATAATCAAGCAGTGCTTTAGGAGATGGCAGCAACACACAGCACAGATTGAGCAAGCAGACCAGTTTAGAAGCAATTACTATGGTTGAGAAAAGAGATTCTTCTTCGGAGATGGCAAAAAAAAAATAGATTTTTAAATGTACTATAGGTAAAGTTCAAACAAAATAAACTGGAAGAGATTTATTAAAGCTGGATTTTAAAGTGCAGAGAAATAAAGCTCTTGTTATATGGATGGAATTATCTAGGAGATTGCTTCAGACATCATTTTGTAAAGTAGCCATAAATTTTAGTGTATTTACGTCAAGAACATGTTTGCATTGTCCTGACTTTTTTGTTTACATTGCTTTAATTTCAGACATACTCTCCATCCAATACAAGTTAACTTTTAATGAAAATAAAAATAGCCTGGGCTGCCTTTCTAATTTTTCAACTCACCTCTACTGCAATCAATTTCTGTGAGTCTGGAAAAAGTCAGTCTCTTCTTCGGAGCTCAGTTTCTCTCAAAATCAAAGGAGGCTAGACTAACCTGATTTCTAATCAATTCTTTTTACAAAGTCTTGTGCACAGAATGCCAAGTGAATGGAATGGTTATTTAGATCCTACAAAGAAACAAATCTTTTGAATGTCAATTGTAAATAAGGTTTAAATACTCTTGCACTGGTGTAATACAGTGATTTTTAAGAGTATCAGCAATCTGGCAACTCTTTTCTACTCATATGTGGGACGCTTATCTTTCTCATTGCACTGAACTCTTGCACTTGTATTAAAGTAGCATAAAGAAACCTGAGACATTTACATTTCTTAAAAGTCTTTCATGAAAAAGCTACTCATTTTGTTGAAATTGTTGGTCCTGTACTGTCCAGCTGGAGGACTGAGCAATACTGCACTGTGCCTAGGACACAGGTGAGGAATTATGGCACATATGCCATAATCTTAAGATTTCCAACATGTTGCCTCTCAACTCCCAGAAGACCATTCCAGAGAGATCATCTGTAGCGAAGTCACATTCAACAGTATTCACATACTGTTGGAGGCCCCCAATGCCATCACCAAAAACAATAAGACGGCTATTGACAATTGTTTATGTGACTCAACTGCTCTCTTCTGTCCTTTCAAGTCCTTGAAAGGAGACTGACTAGTTGCACTAATGCACCCTCTGTGGCCATGCACAGCTGTCCCCGAGATTGTAAATCCTATGAAAATGCAACTTGTCTGACTTTCTTTTACTTTCAAATCCCTTCTGATCCTTCATGCTCTGTTCCTCACATCACTGCCCAGGGAGTGATCACCAACCTAATTTTTGTCTTTGAAATGCACATACAATCAAAACCAATTTAAAACCATTTTCTTTGAATTTCAAATACGTCATTATTAGTGAATAAATGAAGATAGTAAAGGCTACATGGAGGATACTTAACATGAGAGGAGCATGATCACTCTTACCTGCATAGACAATGCTCCCAATATCCTGTCGGCCTTCCTGGAAGCTATATCTTGACTGACTGTGCCTCCAGACCCTCTTGCCATTCTGTGGACTACCTTTGCCACTTGCCTCTCCTGTTTCCTAATCTACTCTCTTCCTTTTCAACTCAGGATTAAATCTTCAAATCACTTTCATTTTCAAGTGATTTAGTTCCATGCAGTGAACTAGCTCTTTAAATTGTGTAATTTTTTTTTTGCTAAAATTCATTCTCTTGAAGTAAGTGTTCAAAATTCTAACCATCTCAATTTCTTATAAAAAATGCAATTTCCCATGCCATACCCCTTTACTGCCTAGCATGTATCCTCAAGAAATTTTGGTTCAGTTTATTGGAGTAGAAATCAGGAGAAAATGTATTTCTAAGTCACACAGAACTGATGCAGGGGGCACATGAGATGCAGGGAACCATGGGATACATTGAGAAACTGTGCCTGACTCTCTCACTTTCTGAATGAGAAGCATATCAAGAAATTTCAGTAAGAATCATTCTTTCCCAAGAAGAAAACAAACAGAAACAGCTTCTGGATATTCATATGGGCAATAATGTTTTTGAATATAAATCCCAAAGCACCAATAACAAAAACGAAACTAGATCAGTGATGTTATGTCAAACAAAAGGTGTCTTCCAGCAAAGCAAAGGACACATAACCCAATTAACAAAGTAAGAAGAAAATCTATGGAATAGGAGAAAATATTTGCAACCCATACATTTCACAAGGAGTTAATATTCAAAAATATATGAAAAGCTTGAAACAAGTCAATGACATGAAAATAACCCAATTTTTAAAAAAGGGTATAGGATCTGAATCTGCATTTCTCAAAACAAATACTTCATAATCTCGTATGTGGAATCTAAAACAGTGGAACTCACAGAAACAGAGTAGAATGGTGGTTCTCAGTGGCATCAAGAAGATGGGGAGATATAAGTCAAAGGGTATATAATTTTGGTTACGTGGGATGAATATATTCTCCAGATATCATGCATAGCATGGTAACTATAGCTAACAATACTGTCTTACATATTAACATTTTCTAAGATGGTAAATTTTATGTTTAAATATTTTAACCATACATACACAAAATAGTAAGTACCTGAAGTGATAAACATGGTGAAACACGGTAATTAGTCTGATATAGTAAATATATATATATATATATATTTTTTTGAGTTGTACACTTTAAATGTCTGCAATTATAACATAACAATTATTTCTCAATAAAACCAGTAACTTTAAGAGAAATTCTTGTTGTGGTTGATAAAAATATTTATCCTTTTTATTTTTAATTCCATTATTGTCAAAAATGCATAGTGACAATTAAGGCCAAATTTAAACTGTCTAGACAACTCTTCTGAGAATGACCTTTTTTAACAGACATAGAAATTTGATTGAGAGTTATTGTACACATCTCTTTTCTTAGGTTCCATTAGTTCTGTGGTCATCTGAAACACTTCGTTTCAGAGGCAGGCAGATGCAAGGGACAATTGTGGCACATTCAGAGTTCTGGAGGAGGGACACTTTGCAAGACACACAAAGCTGTGCTCCAAAGACAGTCATTCCTCTTGTTATGTGTTAAATCAATTGATTAGACAAACAAGTGAGTGAATTTCCTGTACTTTCCTTTTGTAGTACTTATCACAATTGTAATTAAGTTATTTATTAGGTAAATAGTTATTTCATAAATCCCTATTTCTTTCCTACAATAAAAGAACTATGAAGATAGTGACTGCTTCATTCATCAATGTGTCCAGACTATGGGACATTATAGTAAACAAATCTTAAATGTTTGCTAAATAAGTAGATGAACGAGTGAGAATAGCTGGGTGTTTGGTCAAGGATTAGAGATCTATTGAGTTCAAAATTGGGGCTACATAACCATTTGGGGATTCAGTACAACTAGGAAGAGGAGCTGGAAGGACCCAGACCAAAGTCAATGTATACAGTACAGCCCATTCTTATGACCTGACTCTCATTACATATACTGTGGGGATAACATCTTTTTCATAAACAAAGCAAAGCACACAAGCAAGGTCTAGTAGTAAGATCACTTGAATAAATGCCAGTAAACACAGGATTCAATTCTAGGCTGCCATTAACTATCCGTGGGACTTTAAACAAGTTATTTCTTGTCTGTACAGCGCACTACTCCTGTGAAAATTGAAGCAATGAGGTTTATATTTGCATTTCTTTTTTCCCTGCTGTTCTATTCTAAGATTTAAATTGTGTCTACAAATAAAAAATTCAAAATTTTAGCAGTATTATTCAATGGTGATATGTCAGATTTTGTTATATAACAAACCACCCCAAAATTTAGTGACTTGGAACATTAAATTAGTTTGTTCACATTTTTGCATGTTTTCAAAGAGCTGGACAGTTTTGCTGCTCTGGGGCAGAATTTATACAGGCATCACTCATGAATCTGCTGCCAGCAGCTGGGCAGTCTTAGGAGTGACTGATTATTGGTCAGGCTTCTTAGGTCCCACCATATGCTCATTTTCCACTAGCCCAGGTTCATTTATTTGGTTGCAGAGTTTCAAGATCAAAAAGAGAACTCCAATGAAGAAATGATTCTTAAATTACTGAGTGTCACATCTGCTTCCACCTGATTGGCCAACCAAGTTATGTGACCAAGCTCCAATTCAAGGAAAGAAGATACAGGGAAGTTTAAACAAAATCGTACCATTATAGCCCTCAATTTAACAAAAAAAGGATATTAAAAAATACTTTTGCTTATTTA
>RJWT010051776.1:0-10661 GCA_004365215.1 Cuniculus paca
ATCCCTCACTGTGAACCTTCTGACTCTTCCCGGAAAATCAAGATGCTCATGAAAGGTAAATGTTTTGAATCAAGTCAGAACAGCAGGACAGCCTCAACAATGCAACTTAAAGACTCTTCTAAAAGTGAGCTCCCAGAACTGCTTCAGAAAGTGGCAAGAGTGCTGGGATAAGTGCGTTCAAAATAAGGGGGAGTACTTTTAGAGAGATTAATATCAATATGTCTTCTACTGTCATATAGTAACTTTAAAATTTAAATATTCGCTATATTTTTCAATCATGCCTCATGTACAAGTGAAAAGAAAAGCCACTTGATCTTTGCATGTGTGTTAACTTACAGATCAAAAGGGCTGGAAAAAATTAGGATTAACACGAAGTGTATTGTTACCCCCAAATTTTGCTAACCATATTAAATTTAAGTTTTCTAATACGTAGAAGTTTCTTCTAGTCAGGTCCCTAAGAGCCCATGTGATAGGTATTTATAATTATGTATCTCTTTACACAGAGGTTCCCTTGGATGAGTGCACCTATACAAGTTGGATTAGTTGGCTTCTGGTGAGTAGAAATTACCTTTCAATTTTTTTCATTGATATTTTGAGGGTAAGGGTCTTGCTATGTTGCTCAGGCCTAGCTGACCTTGAACTCATAATCCTCCCAAATAGCTGAGAGGATTTTTTTAAATATGTATTATTATTTTAATCATACATATATTTATGTGCAATAATTCAATATATGTCTATAATGTATAGTGATCAACTTGGAATAATTAACATAGAAATTACATTAGATTTCCATTAAGATAGTTAATTTTTAAAAACACATACACAGTCCATGAAAGGTAAGAGAAAGGATGGAAAATATGGGACAGAAGTTTTGAAAATGAGACCACCCCAGAACATCTGGAACTTATAGTCTCAATAATTAGAGAAAAGTGAACTGTCTTTGGAGAGACTTACAACATTTAAGACTATTTCTGTGGTTCTTTTTTAAACCTCTATTATTTCTTGGGATTTTGTTGTCATTGTTTTTAGTGTTTGTTTTTTTTATTATTTTGGAAATCCTAGGTAATAAAATTTACACAAACAGAACATATTTTTGTAAGGAAATGTAATATTTTAAATAAAGAAAAAAGATTGTTATAAAAGTAAAATGGAATAAGTTGAAAATTTGGGAATGCAAAATGCTGATTTGTCTTTTTTGTCTTTTTTTTTTTAAGTCTGGTATTCGCCACCCCGCTGTGTTGTGCTCTGTTTCCTCAGAAAAGGTACATACTCCTTGTTCTCTGAAGTGGTTCACTGTGACCTTTGATTCTAAAAACCATCTGAAGACATAGATGTAATTATTCCCTTTCATTGGTGGGGAAATTGAGACTCAAAGGTGATGAAGCCAAAGTCTCTAAATGAAAAAAACAAAGGGAAGATCAGACTCACATCTGTTGAATTTCAAAACTCTCTTTCCCCAGCTCTTTCCTACCCTCTAAGAGTCAAGTTAACTGTGCTGCAAATTTGCTTCTATCGGAATTTAAGTATGCTTCCCGGGGCATGGTGGTTCACACCTGTAATCTCAGTACTCAGGAGGCTGAGGCAAGAGAATCACTGTGAGTGTGAGGCCAGCCTGGACTATGAAATGAGTTCAAGGGCAGCTTGAACTGCATAGTGAAACCCTGTCTCAAAAGAGAAAAAAAAAAATTTAAATATGGTTCACTGTCATCCAACCCACTGTCAAGTACATCTGTAATATAGATACTTTGAAATTTAGTTCCAGCCCACACCCCCTGGATAGCAATCATATGTACTTGGTTTAGGTAGTGGATGTATTTGCTTCTCTTCTTGCTGTGGAGTTTTTTCCTTAAAAGCTTTACTGTACATGTGTGTTTTATTACAAGCTACCCTTCGACTCTCTGTTGTAAAACTGAATTGACTAGGGTTAAGTCAGCATTGTCTAAATTGAGGTCTCCAGTTTCTTCCTAATGTTACACTAAGCCACAAAGAAGCAGTTTGTTTTTAGTTTTGTTTTAGTGGTGCTGTGTCCCCTGCCTTTGGGTTACCCTTTCTTTTTTATTTTGCAGCACCAGGGATTGAACTGTCGACTTCACACTTGCCAGGCAGGCACTTAGGCCACTGAGCTAAATCCCCAGCCCTTGTCTTTTTGAGACAGGGTCTCACTATGCAGTTCAGGCTGGCCTTGAGCTCACTTTGTAGCCCAGGCTGGTCTTGAACTCGCAACGATCCTCCTGCCTCAGCCTCCTGAGTGCTGGGATTACAGGCATGCGCCACCAGGCCTGGCCTTGGGTTACCCTTTCTTTCGCAGGTCAGCAAGTCCCAAACATGGTCTTTCATGCCCTAACCTCTCAAAGGAGGTTTTGGGTAAAATGTTCTATTGGAGAACTTAGGGACTCAACACAGTATATGTAAATATTGAAGATGGTACCTGAGGCCAAGTAACTTGCCAGAAATATGTTATCTATTATTTTGAGATTGAAAAGATTTTTAAATTTCAAAAACCCAGAAAGAAGCATCCTACTTAGCCCTTGATATTGTTTGAGTGCCGTGAGAAAGAAACAGTATATTCCTTCTAATAGTTGTATTTATGATTCACTTAAATTCTAAGTATAGAAATGAAAAGTTTTCTATAATTGCTAGCATCATGGAGTCAAAGCTCTCTAAGAGTGCACGGCATTGTATTTGGGAAAGCAATATTCTTTTGTCTTACTCTATTTAAAAATAACACTTAGTGGTCTGGTTTATGTCTATGTGTTTGTTTGTATGCTTGTTTTTCTTTTTATTTCTTGCTCCTCAGTTACATAGACTAAGATTAACAATTTTTCTTGGTTCATAATACACTACACACATTGGTCCCAGCATAACCCTAATTTATCTATTTTTATTTATTTTAATGATACAATGAATACCCATGAATCTACTGCCCAGTGAATAAAAATATTACAACTGAGTTATATCTTTGTGGGCTCCTCCCAGCCTATCTCCCTGCCTTCCCTGCAAATTTAATTACTGTGCTGAATATTACGCATATATAAGTTTTCTTTTGGGACTTTTTAGACAAGGGTGTCGTGCTATATACACTTATCCAGCACTTACTTTTTTTATTCACACCAAAAGCTTCATTCACATTATTGCATGTAGCCGTAGTAGTTCACTCATTGTCACCACCGTATAATAGTCCATTGTATAAATGCACAACTATCCATTTTCTTGCATAAATGAGTGACAATGAAAACATTCTTTATTAAAATCTGGGAAGCAGCAAATGTGTTGCTTTGAGAGAAATGTGTAGTTTCAAATGTTTAAATGTTAGAAAGGGAAGAGTGCCTGAAAAATCAATACACTAAATGTGCAGTTTGAGTTTTAAAAAAGAAACAAAAGAATAAACTCCAGATGGAAAAAGGAGATAAGATCAGAAATACATAAAAACAAGCAACAGAGTAGAGGATTAACAAGCATAGAGGACTGACAAAGTCAAGATCAGTTCTTTGAAAATAGTAATCTTTGATGAAGTTAAAACAAGGAACAAATAGTGCTATGAATGAGAAAGAAGCATAAATATAGATTCAGCAGAATAAAAGAATAATAAGAATATCACCAGTATTATTATACCAATAAATTTCAAAATAGATAAATTCCTAGAAGACTATAAGCAGAGCTGAAAAATTAGTAAGTCTGAGTAGGCTTCCAGCCATTAAAGAAGTTGAAGCATCACTTCAACTACTTCTCAATGCAAGAACCAGATGGTTTTGCAGGTGGGTTTTGCCCAACTGTCAAGAACCAAATTGTTGCAATTTTAAATAGACTCTCTCAGCAGATGAAAAAAGAGAATATTCTTCTTCACTCAATAAGGTTTGAGTAACTTCCATTCCAAAATTGACTTGGCCTTTAAAATATGTTAATAGTAGTTATAGATACTTACAGATATCCTGCTGATCAGGAGCATGGTTTTTTGGAAAAAGAAAGAGCTGGCTTCACATCTCAGTTGCCTCTCACATTTCCTTATATGTAAAATTCTCCAAAATCCTGACTTGCAGAGTCTTTACAAGGATTAAAATGCTTAACTGGTCCAACAAATGATTGGTAAGTGATAGCCATTATTATCAACATCAGCATGATTTCACAATTACCCAAAGTCCCAGAATATATATAGCCACTGTGGGGTTTTTTCATATTCATAATTTTTCTTTTACTTATATTGCATGTTTTTATATAGATTTATATCCTAGTTGTTTATCTTACATTTTACTACATCTTAGCTATATAACATACCAACTGTAAAATACCAAAACACTATGTATTTTTAAGAAACTAATTATATAACCAAATATTAGTGATTTTTCCTAGTAGAAATCATGCTGGACAGTTTTTTTGTTGTTGTTGAATATACTTACTTGCATTTAATAAACGTGTTTATAATAAAGAGCTTTAATGCGTTTGTTCCTATAATACATTTAAATGCATTTTTAAAATTTATAAGACAGACTGATTATCTCCCAGGGATGGATCTGTGAGTGGTTTCTTTTTCTTTTTTTTTTTTTTCTTTTGGTACATTTTAGCTTTTCTAAAAGTTTTATGGTAAGCGTGTACTGTGTAGTGGACAGAAACATGCCCATTAAGCCATGCCAGTTAAGTTACTAATGTTGTATATTTTGCTAGTGTGCATACCTTTCTTCATCAACAGTGAATGTTTATATTGTTTTCATTGCAAGTGAACTGGCCACAGATTGCTTTCCTGACCCCAGTAATGTCTGAGAGTGTCTTTGCCAGACATTCTTACCCACGATGAGAGATACCTGAATCTTTCATAATAGGAGGAATACAAATCGGTGGTTGGGTTCTTATGGTGCATTTCTGTACCAGAGAGTTGATTTTTCTGGAGGAAATTAGATACCCATTTTGCAGCTGCAGGAAGCATTTCTCTACCAGGACTGTTTCATCAAACCAGCCATGCCTCTCCACGCTGTGTCCTCTCCCTACACTTTCCAGTTCTGCTTCCCACCTCTACCTGTGTAATAACCGTGTTGTTCTCCCTTATCCCAGTTCTATGTCTGTGACAAGCTTGGAGGCTGAGTTGCAAGCCAAGATCCAAGAGAGTCATCCTGAATTACGACGTGTGTACTTCAACAAGGGATTGTGAAGTAGGGCAAGACACCTGGATGGCTAATCCTGCCACCTGCAAACCTGGCATGGCCACGTCCACGAGGAAAATCTTGTTCAGCCTGGGTTCTCCCAGTTTAAAAAAAAAAAAACCCTTTGGAGATTCACATTAGTCTTTTAGAATACAGCAGCTACTTAGAACACAGCACCTGGTACCAGCCAGGTGCCTGGTACCTGTTGGCTCCCATACATTCGAATCATGTTGTGATTTACAGAAATACCCTTCCTGTAGCTTTTATGGTAACTATTTTTCAAAAACAGTATCCCACCCTGAGCCAAGGTTTAAAAACATACTTCCAGGTATATAGTAGGTGCTCAGCATCTGCTCCTCAGTAAATACCTATTGATCATCAGTTAGTGAAGAGGTGATCTGCTCAGAGTAACGAGTCCCATTCCCACTTCTGTTTCAAATCAAGGAGGTCTCAGCAGTCAATTTGGAAAACGCAAAAGTTCTGGGATCAAGTGTAAAAATTTGAATACCAAAGGAACTTGCCTGTGCTATGGGCCGGCCCAAAGCAGATGCTGAAGGTTTTCATTGGGTAGAGCAAAGGCGCCTTCATATCCTGGAAGTCACAATCATAAACCACCTTCCCTGCACCTTCCCTGCTGTCAACAATTGAAGGCATCTGTATTGTTGGTGGATTTTCCTGGTTGGCTTTTAAATATTTCATTTTCTATTCTTTTAAAGGCATTCACCTTACCTTGAAGCTACTGACTTTGTACTCAGTTGTTTCCATCAAATAATCAAGTTACCTAAATTTACAAATGGCAAATTTTAGAAGTGTATTCAGTAATACTGCTGTGTGACTCGAATAAATCTGGTATGTTGGGTTTTTTAGAAGTGAGACCACACTTCCAGTTCCCCACGTGTCTTTCCTTGCCCTCCTTATTTATCTCCTTGGCTTTCAGAAAGATACAAAAGTAATATGTCTATGAATCAGCAACAGTGAATTTTACTTGAATGTTGTATATTACATTCCACCGGTTTGGAAATAATGAAACCTTGTACCGCTGTTTACATCACTATAATAATTTTACATATATTTAATGTAACATTGTTTCAAGTCTATAGATCTCCTGTGTCATTTGCAAGGCAGTTTCATTAAGTGTAGATCATTGTAATTCATAGGTTTGTAAGTGAAAAAAAATTTAGAAACTATTTAGTTTTGATGGATCATTTTTCCCTGCCTAACAATGTGTCCAAACTGAATCTCCTCATAAAAAAAAACTGCTGTGCCTTGTGTCCTGTGTTTCTCTTTTCTCTGAAAGGATTAATGGATCTGAAGCTCTGGGCCTTTCCTGGTGCCGTGAGGATCTTCTCATTTAGATTTGCTGTCAAACCGTTGGAATCGAAATGGCTTCCCCATGACATTTCTGGCCTTGGATGTATTTTGTTACCATCAATATTTCTCTTTAAAAAGTGGTTAAAAGCCTGAAATCCAAGGCTGATCTCTATAAGGTGCTTAACCAGCACTCTCAGTAAAAAGCTAACATTTTTGAGGCTGCCACATCCACCCAGCTACTCCCAGTCCTCACCCCCAGTTAATTTGTAACTCTACTTCAGAATGAATGTTAACCCTAAGGTGAAAATTTAATGACCAGTAAGAAGATCGGCAAACTCACCAAAATTTTACACACACTGGGAAGATATAACCAAAGCATAGTTATTAAAGGCATAATGATCATAGAAGTATGTTTTTTTAAACTTCTGTAATGAAGCTTCAGACTCTTAATGCTTTTCTATAGAAGTATTAACTGTATAATCATGTTTTATTTAAAAAAAAAAAAAAGAACAAATGAACCAAGATTAGCAATCTTTGCTGATCTCTTAGGAATACCCTTTCTGGAGAAAAAAAACAAATCCACATAAAGTGCAATAACCTTGTAAAGGTAAATAGTTATTAATATTTCTACTGACATGGTACAAAGAATTACAATGTAAGTATTTACAGACTGGCAGTTTTATTTCAGTATTAACAAGATGTCTTGCCAGTGTTGGAGTCAATGTGTTATTTCAGTTCAACTGGATGAAATGTTAAATAAACTCAAAATGAAAATAAATTCTCTCTTTTATTTGTATATAAAAGACAAATCAGCTTCTATGTTACATTTGATGGTACCTTCCATCCAAACTTAATTTGCTGTACCATCAGTAACTACTAAAAGAAAGATATATTTGTATCATCCTTTTAGCAAGAAATAGATTTCTCTTTTGGGCTACCAGTTTTCTACCTTCTTGAACCTCATCTGCAGTAGTCTCTCCCCAATCTGCACCACTTGCCACCCCCAGAAGAATACATATTCCAAGATCCCCCGTGGACATTTGAAACCTCAGACAGTACTCAACCCTTTGTAGACTGTTTTTTTATATCTATACATCTATGATCTGGTTTAATTTATAAGTTAGGCACAATAAGATATTAACAATAATAATAAAACAGAGCAATTTTAACACCACACTGTAGTAAAAGTGATTTAAAACCTATAATCTGTTTATTTCTGGTAACATTTTTTTGGACTGTGGTGGACCGTGGGTGACCAAAACCCAGCCTCCCAACAGCATAGTGCCGGGAACATTAATTATGAGGATGGGAAGAAATAAGTTTGTACATCAGAACCTGATGACTAACACCGGAATGGTGCAATAAATTAGCTTGTCAGATTCTAACGTAAAACTAACATATGCTATAAAGTCTAAATTAAGGCTAGGGAGTGCTTTATTAACAGACTTAATAAAGGGTTGAGCATTTTTTAACCTTTTTGATCATGTTTTTGTGTCTGCTTTGCTACCATAACTGTCTCACTTAAATTATTTAAATATATTCAAGAGCCTAAGTCTAGGGGTTCAGTTGGAGCTGGGTCCAACCATTGCTCTACTCACTTATAACATGCTTTGTGGAGAATGACATGCTCTGTGTGTTACTTAGCTTTCAATTAATATTTCAAATAATCAAAAGAGAAGAGTGTTGTGTTCACACTTTCAGAGGGTCCAGTCCATGGTCGGATAGCCTCATGGCTTTCAGGCCTCTGGTGGAATGCTGGGTGGCCATGGAAAGGAGCACAAGGCAGAACACACTATCTTGAGGCCAAGAAGAGAGAAAGACATGCGCCTAGGGACTAAGCCTTAACTTTCTATTTTAGGGAGACATTCCAGATCAAACTACAGCACTGTGAATTTCAGGGAGTTTTTTATTTGTGTGTGTTTGTTTGTTTTGATTGTTTGCAGAAGATAATTGAATCTCCCTCATAGAGTATTTGTAAAAATTAAAGGTGATCCTGTCTGAAGCATAGTCTCAACCTAGTGAACATTCAGTGACTGGTTTCCTGCCAGATGTTTTAGAGGCACTGGATATGTATTCAAAAGGCCAGTATATCATTATTAATGTAAGATTTCAGAACCCTAGCATCTTTCTCAGGAAAACTCACAACTTAACTAAAAATACTAGGTTAAAGTGGTCAAAGGAAGTATCTGATTTCATCCCTTAAGAATAACTAGTCATTAAGGCTTTGTCTAATTTAGTTAGTGATGGGAACCATCTCCACACACACATGAGGAAGATGAAGCCTCCAGTAAGGATGTACATGCTCAACGCTATACTGGTCACTTGAAAACTCTGCTGGGAGCCCAGACACCTCACCCAACCACAAGCCCTGCCTAACAATGTGGATTATTAATACACTTAGTTTTTCTGTATTCTCAGAATTCTACTGAAAACCGAGGAAAGGTTATATCTAGTAGTAATTATTTAAGATCTAACCTGTGATCAATAGACAGGCATCATCCAAGCTTGTTACAGATGTAGATTCTTAAACCAGACCCTGGTCTACTTAGCCAGAAGCAACAGGTAGTAAGAAACCTAGGTGATCCCTCTACACATCCTAGCTTTGAAGTTCTGGCAGAAGCCTTATTTTTGATGTTTCTAGAGGTGAGTAAGTTTTGGATCAATTTAGGACAACTTATGATTTTGTATGAATCTATTTATCCCTTACCAGATTCCGAGAAAGTATCATAAGTCAATATTGACATACTGAAGGATAGATTGTCAAGAAGCATACACGGCTAAGGATTTTTGTTGTGTCTCTTGCCATTCATCCAGCATCTTCATTACCTAGAGTAACTGGTACCAGCCAAGAGTCACAGGGTCAGCCAGGGCTCTTTCCAGGAATCTGCAAAGTATCTTCAAGTTCTATCCAAATGTGCCAAAGAATCCATTGTGTCACAGGGAAGTCACCAGTTATGGAAAGGAAAGGGGACAGTATCCCTGGGAACCTAGCAGAGGCAGGCCTGTGGGCAGCCAAGGTGCAACCAGTGCTCCAGAACCATCCCTCTCTACATGGAGGGCTCCACCGCCTCCAAGTTTCCGGAGCAGGAGAACAGAAGTGGCATACACAGGACCTTGTTTGATCCTCAAAGAACCCATAATGTACCATTTCTAAAGAGAAGAAGTTGACACTGAGAGAAGTGGGTTGAATGTCTAACATCACAGCGGCTGAGCCACACACTCACTACATATCTGCCCGACACCACAGGGCTTCCGCTGACCCTTGCGGCTCCCCAGTCAGAAGGAACAATTATAACTCACTTTGGTACAGCGTTTTAAAATCTCCAAAGTATGTTCTACATAGAGTATTCCTACCAACTTCTTTATTCTTTCTTTCTTCTTTTTCTTCTTTTGGTATTGAGACTCAAACTCAGGCCCTTATGCTGGCTAGGCGGGCACTGTGCAGCCGAGCTATATCCTCAACCTTTAGTCTTTTCTAATTTTCCAGATTTTCTTTTTCTGAACTCAGAACATATTAACTGCAAAAAAAAAAAAACCTGTATACATGATAATCCCAATTTTATAATTAATTCATGGGCACAAATAAAAGGTCTTAGAAGGATATGCATCAAAATGATTAGTAGTAGGTGTCTCTGGGCTTATAGGTAATCTTTATTTTCTTCATAGTTTGCTGGTTCTCAGATTTTCTAGGATGCACCTCCACTCATTTTATGATCAGGAAACCATCAAGTTCAAACCACTGAGTGACATCATAGCTGGAGGCTGCACCCATGTCCTCGTGGGCAGTGATCCCAGTGCCCACTAGGATGTGCACATTTCTGGGCCCCACTGTAAACTTCCCCACTCAAGAACGCTGGTGCTACTGAATCAATCATGGCCTATTCTGTAGACCGCAGCAAACCTCTGGAAAGGGCCTTTCGGGCCTGAAGCAGGCTCTGTGGTTTCCAGGCCCCTGGCCAGATACGATCTGCAACACGCAGGGGTGACGCCAGGGCGCAGCATTGCCTGCGAGATCGCGCGGCCGGAGCCAGACGCTTCCCGGAGCTGCCAGTAGGTGGCCCCGAGCGACGACTGCCCGCGGCGAATGGGAATCTGGGTTTGCCAGGAAAAGTCAACAAAGGAGGCTAGCAAAAAGAGGATCTCTCTCTCCAGCTGCAGCAAGCTGGAAAGACCCCCTGGCTTGGCATGCACAGGGAGAAGTGGAATCCTCCTCTCTGC